>OX328123.1:114877684-115137684 GCA_946811695.1 Gonocerus acuteangulatus | reverse complement strand
AATGTAGGATTTCTAATTTTGGCAGTATCAGAACAGCCGCTCTTTACATACCACAGTGGTACTGACGTACCGGTCTATACTAGTTGCACTCCACACGGTGGTAGTACTTGGTGTATGCCACAGCGGATCGCTCATTATAACCTTATTTTATTCGTATTAAATAGATACCTAAAAAAAATGTATTTGTGTATCAGCTATCGGTAGGTATTAGCACCATTTCCCCCCCCCCCCCTTAATATATTCAAAACAGTGGGAAGTACATTCCTTTACTAATCGCACTTCGGATAAGAACGGAACCGCGCTAAGATGATGCAGTTCCTGCGAGTCGGACTTTTTAAATGTGTAAGTATGTCGTCAATATGGTGGCTACTGTCAGTAAGTAGGTCAGTAATGTCCCGTGGTATGTCCAAGTTCGTTATAAGAAGGCAGTCGAGTAATATATGTTTAACTGTTAGTTCCGTATTGCAAATCCGACATTTTGGTATTTCAGTATTATTCATTAAGTATTCGTGAGTCATGCGTGTGTGGCCTATTCGCAGCCTTGCTAGAACTATTTCTTCCCTTCGGGAATTTCGGTAAGCGGATGGCCAGTCAGTAAGTATGTGTTTGATTTGTCTCAATTTGTTTTCAGTCATTATATTCCAATCATGTTGCCACTTCTGATGTATGGTATTTTGGTTAATTGTCGTTATGTCTTTGTAGTAAAGTTCATAAGGTGGGTATGTGTCTTCCTGGGACGCAAGTTTGGCATGCCAGTCAGCAGTCGTTGTTTAGAGTTGGTTAGAGAAGGCAAGCCTAGGCAGCCTGCGTTGCTAGGACGATAAAGAACAGCTGTTACCGTACATTATCTATTTCATAGTTTTATTTCTAATTGAGGTTAATTTCAACTATGATGGCAGACCTTGAATTACTAGAAATTAACTGTCCCTCATAGAGTTTTAATTGCGTTTCTTTTCTGCCTGTCCCTGTCAGATAGGCTTGGCATATTTTTGGAGAGTTTGGGGGGGGGGGATAAAAAGATTACAAATTATAAGCAAAATGGTTGGTGAGTTTTAAGCCTAGCAACTAACGGGAAGGGGGAATCCTAAACTGTTAGTCTACCCAACCCTTAAAAATAAGAACGGAACTTTTTTTGCTACTTGATTTTCTTAAAACAATCTCTCAGCCAAATAGTAGTGTCTGGCAGCTGGCAGCGCTGTGCATGTAGTTCCAGCGTTTTACAGTTAGATTACTTCTGATTTCTTTGACACTGTGAGCAGTAGTAAAAATGTTGATTGTAGAAAAGTAACCGATTTAAAAAAGATTCTTATAATCATGAATTCATTACTTTTTACATCTTACAGCCTTTTCCGGGACATTGATAAAATCGGGCGGGACACCGAAACAATTGCAAAATACCGGGACAGTCCCAGTCAAACCGTGATGTATGGCATATCCTTAGGTTTTCCAGGTGAGGTAATAATATCCGGAACCCTTGCACAGCCTCCTCGCCTATAACCTTTGTAATACTCGTAAATATATTGGGTGTTACCAAATGACTTCTTGGAAACATAAGCTTTTAAATATTAACGCCCATTGAATAAAATATAGTATGACGGGAACCGTGCTATAATAAACTGCACAGAATTGTATAGTAACGTAATTTTAATGAAACATTATTTAACGCAATAAAATAACTACTTATCTGCCGTGACGAAGCACGGGTATTCAGCTAGTATATTCATATTTGAGAACTTAGTAAAAATAAATATGCACACATATTTTCTATAAAGTTGTATCAGTAAACATTTTGAATGAAATTGACACAATTGGCATTGAAGAATAAAGCAATATTAATTATTTTCCTTTATTGTTACAATAATCAAAAGTTCTAGTGGAAAAATATTTCCAACTTATGTTGCAATTAATAAGCATTATATGTAGCTATATTATAAAGATATATTTGATTTATACAAAATAAATATATCCTCCATTGTAGCTTAACTAGACTCCTGATCAACCTTTTCTTAAAATAGTGTTCTAACTTTTTTGTCGCTAGGTATTTACTATTGATTGTACTCTAGTGATACAGTTTTTTTTTTTCTTTTCTAAAAATATTAAACATTTGTTAACGATTACATTCAGTGCCGGTGCCTAGAATGTCATTTGAGCTGCCTCTCGTCAATGCCCCTCTTGTAGTCGTAGTTACTACGGTTTGTTGGCCTTATTATTTTTAATTCTACAGTCACCTACTTTTCTTTTTACTATGGCCTATTTTTACCTGTTAATGTCTTCATATGAGCATTTCTTGAGAAGTGGAGGAGCTGGTTTTGTATTTCAATTCTCCACTATAAATAACGGTTTTTTTTTTGTTTTTTTTTACGGCGCATCAACATCTGGGCCATTAGCGCCAACATCCAAGGTCAGCAAGGAATTTTCTCAACGAGCTCTGAGATGAGAAAATTCCTGCCGCCGGTGGGGATTGAACCCGCCATCTCCCGCATGAGAATCTAAGGCGTTAGCCACTAGACCACGGGGAGACCCACTATAAATAAATAAAATATCTCGAAAAAATGAATATTTTATACAGTTTAAAAGACATTTAATAATTTTTTTTCAACTTATTTTTTTTTTACGAAGCACTGACATCTGAGCCATTACCTCCAACATCAATGGTCCAGCAGGGAATTTTCTCAACGGGCTCTGAAATGAGAAAAATCAAGGGTGATAATCCAAGGCATTAACCACTACACCACAGGGAGTCACACATTTAATAATGTATAAAGAAATCTGCTCGAAGATTTTTCAATATAAGCTAAGATAAAAATAGAAGGTACGAAAAAAAAAAAAGTAGGTGACACGAAAGTTAAAGCAATGAATTTAGAAATGTAGGAAAATATTTAAGAAAAAACACATGTATGATTAAAAACAACAAATTTTGAATAAATTATTATTTAAAAACAAACTAAATATAAAGAAGGCTACTAAGAATGTGCAAAATATATAAAATACACATTATATTTCATTTCTAAAGAATCGTTACAGTACTTTAATATCTAATGTTAATTTCCATCATCGCTTCACAGAATCCATTAATGCTTTAAAACTGATTAGACATAGTCAAGCATTCTATCTAGGCATTAACAAATACAATGCCATGGTTTGTTTTATGTTTAGTTATTTTTATTTTTCATTAACGAATTGTTATAAATAAATCACAGTTATATTACAAAAAATATAGTAAATTTGTTTCAATCTAGTATTCTTAAAAATAAAAATTATTATCAAATTGTTCTGGTTGTTCTTGTCTTCGTTTTGTTCTATGTTTTGTTTTTTGTTTTTTTTTTTTTTTTTGTTTTTTTTTTCTCTTTTTTTCTTGACTAGACAGAGATTTTTCTGATCATGAGCTTATCGCTAAAGTTGCGTAGCTCTTAAGGATAAATAAATAAATAAATTAAAAATAAAAAAAATAAAATAAAAATGCAAAATCTCATTAGGTAATATCTCAAGGTTATAATTATATTGCAGGTTGCTGTACGTGGCTCACTGAATAGCATTAGCGTAATATTCCTGGCTTTAGGAGCTCTAGCAGAGTATGCTGTTGGGCCTTTCGTCTCTTATGGAACACTTACTTATGTGTCTACAGCAGTCACTTGTGTTTTTGGGTTGTTGTACTGGTTCCTCCCTGAGAGTCCTTACTACTATGTTGCAAAGGGCCAAATAAAGAAAGCTGAATCAACCCTTACATGGATCAGAAAAAATGCTCCGAAGGAAATGGTTGATGAAGAATTGTCTCAGATAGTGGTATTGATCTTTTATAGATAATATTTCTGCTCTCTTAACTGCTGTATGCTGCCGGTGCTAGGAGGCTTCTAGAAAATTAAGTCACCGTGCCGGTATTGAGCCGAGAATTATGGTCTAGTGCTCTAACATTTACCACACTAAGCCTCATATCATCACATTACAAGTTAATTTATCTAATGAAGATAAAACTTCAGATAGATAACACTCTCGGGTCATTTCTAGTAATGTCTCCTGGCCTCTGGCAAATATAACGCTACTCTGTCTGACTGAAGATTTGTTTTAATAAATATATGTCTGTGTGTATATATATATATATATATACACACACACACACACACACACAAAATATACCTATTTCTTTATTTGTTTCCTCCTTACAGTAGCCCTGGAAGGAGGGAATTTATTTTTGTTTATGAATATGTAAACGAGTGGTTCAGTCGTTGACAATTCCTACAGCACCGAACAAGAAAAAGTCATCGGTTGCACGTATTGTACAGATTAGCATTAGCTTCTCTGCATGAATAACAATGATGCTCCTCACTACTGATGAAACTTGCAGAGCAGTATGCCTCTGATTTTGTTTATACTTTGATTTAATGATAAAAGATCTAGATCATCATTTTTTAAACCTAATTCTTCGTTTTCTACTAAAATAGTTTCTGACAGATTTCATCGATTTCCAACAGAATATTTTTTATTATAAGCCTTGAATTTATTTTTATTCATGTAATCTGATTTTGAATTTGTTTTTCGAACATAGCAATGTTTATTTTTCCATATCATTATTAGTTTCATTCTCTACAATTAAATAACCCCTAAATGTAGATTTCAAATTTTTAATTCCAATTTTTAACTCTTTTGGATTAATTATTGACTTGAATTGGTTCTTTGTTTCTACGATATAAGCATTTTCATTCGTATTTTTAACTTTTGGAATAGTTATTTGTTGGTATTACAAACAAACGAACCACTGGACAAATGCTAACAACAAAACACAATTAATACTAAAAATTCACACATAATTGACAAAAAAAAATACTATGAATAATTTTTGCACGATACATTTTTATACGATTTTTCACATGGCCCAATAAATTCATATTTACGCCGTTTCAGAATAACCAACTGGAACTCTTGTTGATACAATTTGCATGCACATATAATAAAAAAATAATGTGCTGGTTAACAGTTCTTTATTTTGGCTCCTTTAGAATAATAAAATTGCTTATCCTGGTAGCGCTGAATCGACATCGTCCTCGAGTGCAAAGCACAATATTCTGGATTCAAACCCCAGTCTGCAGAATACATTTTTCTAAAAAATACTACTATCAGTAAATTATCACCTCCATTTTTTTTTTTTTTTTCAAAACCCCAATAAATGGACTTGATTCACTTTACCTCTGAGATCCTCAATTATTACTTATATATATGTAATATATAAAAAATATAATTTGATTATTCCTAAATTTTTCAGCAAACGATTACCAATGAAAAGGAGAATAAAATCAGTATCGGAAGAGCTCTCACATCAAAAGCAGTTCTGAAGCAATTTGCCGTAGCTTGGTACATTCTTTTCATGCAGCAACTTACAGGATTAGGAGCGTTTGCAGCATATGCTCAAACAATTTTTGACGCAGCCAAATATGACTTCAATGCAGCATACATTCCTATTGGAATTACTGTTTACTCCGTCTTTGTCAGCTCAGTAGCTCCTTTTCTCGTGAAAAGATATGGCAATAGAATTATTTTCATAGTTGCAGGCTTTGCCTGTTCACTGAGTTATGTAAGTACTCTCAAATTAAACAATTTGCAAAATTATGAAGGTAGATGTAGTCAGGGCTCGGCCTTGGTATCCTTGTAAAACTTTTTTTTTTTTTTAATAAGAAAATGTGTTTTATTTTTAACAAAGTTTGGGCTTGAAATTCAAGCCTCCATCAGACCGATAAGGTAGAGGAAGAACTATGACTCACGAATGAGCAATAATTTCTGAATGACAGAACTCTGACTATATCTACCTTTTTTTTCTTTTTTTTTTTTTAAGGCCATATGTCAGCCACATGGGCCATTTATGCCTTGATTGGGGCGCCCCCACCACCGACAGTTTCGACCAGGCGAGGGCACGCCCACCGATATCGCAGGCCCCCCACTCGATGAGGGTTTACAGTGAACTGCAGATATAACATGCCACGAGCTTATGGGCAAGGGTCTGTATGGTGGGACCAGGCAAACCAGATCCTCCAAACTCATGGACCCTTTGGTCCTGAGGGCTCACAACATCGGAAGACCCACCCCCACCCGACCAGTACCATACCAAATCACGCCCACACCTACCACTCCAATCATTAATAGTTAATATTTAAAGGAGGCTTATTTTATGGAGTAAACAGTTAGGAATTAATTATAATGAAAGTGTTGCTACTTAATTCACATTTTACAGCAAATATGTTTATAAAATGACTTTATAAAAGTTAATTTTAGATTTCTCTTTTAGTAATATTTTAACTGGTTCAATTTTTGAAATTAATTGGGTATTTTTTAAAAAAGGAAGTTCAAAGAACAGCCAGTAGGGAAAATTAATAATTTGGTTCCGGAGAAAGCCCCTATTCCCAATAGACAAATTTAGTTTATTTTTACAGAACACCTCTTTATTTAGATTGGCATGGGGCATATCAAGATTTTGTGCAATATTACAAACAAAAAAAAAAACTTTTCGGGGCATATTAGTTATTTGTGACTTGAGTAAACCCTTTTCCAGATGGACCAGTATTACTGATTAGCAAATTTGTCCAATCGTTTGTTGAGGGTATACTATATACCAAGTTTTATGACGAAAAAACGAAAATTGTGGTTGCCATCAAGCTGACATATATAAATTTTAACAGGAATTATTTTCAATATTAAGTAGGTAGGATTGAAGAAGATTTGAAGAAATTTGTCAAAAAATTATTCTCATCCATGTGTGCAACCTTAAAACGACCTCAACATTTCGTGCTTATTAAATTGTTAAGTTTATATACATTCCTCAGCAAATGACATAACTTACCACCTTGCTGAGAAATACTCTTATATTGTTTAAGTATTCTGATATAATAACTATCTTTCCCGTTTTGAGTAAGTGAGAAATATATCAAGTATTAAAACATTGACTGTGAGGTGAAAGATTAAGTGGCTTACATTAACTGTGTTATGATGGATATTTAGTCCACACTTATTTTGTTTGGATTTTAAACATTTACAATAAAACAAATTAAGTATACTATTGTAAGTTTGAAATTTTAAAAGAGAGTTTGTTGTTCAATTAAGAGAGTATGTCTGATTTTTTTTTTGGTGCACATAGGAGAGAGTGCAATTTGAGATCTATTAGTGTTGTAGTGCAGTCTAGTGCCGAGCATGCTGTATTCTCAAGTGGGAGATGTTGGTTCAAGTCCCCCCTGTGGAAGATTGACTTTTTATTTAACATGAAGGACGGGCACTAATGGACTCGAAAGAGATGCACCATTAAAAAAAAATTGTCATTTTTAGTCTAATACACAATTTATTTACTTTTTAGTTGTTGCTTGGTAGTTACTTTCTTCTTCTTGAGGGTGGCTATGGTGTATCGTCTTATAAATTCCTTCCAATGTTGAGTGCTATTATCCTGATGACTTCATTTTATTTTGGTGAGATTAACTATATACAATTTATTTTGGTACATAATATAATTTACAGGGCAATTATTCTGTGAGAAATAAACTCAATTTAACTCATAATAATAGGTAATATGTTTGTAATATTTATTTATCTATGATTCATTCTAATAAATAATTTTCAAAACCTTTTTTTGTACATCAAAATAATGAAATTCCAATGAGCCAATCGCCTCCTAAATAAATAAATAAACATTCTATTGAAGAATAATTACCAATAATACTTTTACGGTATTTACTGTGATAATATAGTATTTATTTAAAGAGTAATGATTAATATATATTAAATTTGCTACAATATTAATTTTAGGGGTCTCCCGTGGTCTAGTGGCTAGCGCCTTAGATTCATAAGCGGGAGATGTATGTATAATGAATGGGGTTTAAGGACGAAGAACGTCAAAGGTAAAGTGTTTTTCAATGAAAATTATTTTGTACTATAAAGGTATTACAGGAGTCAATCAAGATATATAAGCGGGAGATGGTGGGTTCGATCCCCACTGGCGACAGGAATTTTCTCATCTCAGGGCTCGCTGGGAAAATTCCTGACTGCACCCTGGATGTCAGCGCTAATGCCCGAGATTTGTCGATGCGCCGTTAAAAAAAAAAAAAAAAAAAAAAAAAAAAAAAAAAAAAAAAAAAAAAAAAAAAAAAATATATATATATATATATATATATATATATATATATATATATATATATATATTACTGACTGCATAAATTCACAAAGTGGGAAATTCAAATATTTACTCAAACTACATTTATTATTAATTGTCTTCTAACAGCTTATGAAATAACTGTTCTCTCTTACTCACTCTCTCTCAATATATTTATATACATGTGCACATACATTTGTTTGTAAAGACAAACAAACATAACTTTTGTACATAAAGAAACAATTTTTTTTTTTTAGTTCATTTTTTGTAGCTTTTATTACAACCTTGGCTAATTCATAAGATTTCATTGTCTTTTTTTAATTATTATCCTTCCCCCCCCCCAAAAGGAAAATTCTGAGGTCAAGTCTAATTTAAAAACACCTTGGTATGATCAATTCCTCAGACCTAAATGTGTCATTTATTTACATCATCATTTTATATATAACGTTTCGGCCTTCAGGCCATTTTTAAATTCTAGAAAGAAAAATAAAGTAAGTGTTGCCTCAAAAATAAACCCTCTTATTAAATCATTTATATTAGTAGTTATATATTAATATAAATGATTTAATAAGAGGGTTTATTTTTGAGGTAACATTTACTTTATTTTTCTTTCTAGAATTTAAAAATGGCCTGAAGGCCGAAACATTATATGTAAAATGATGTAAATAAATGACACATTTAGGTTTGAGGAATTGATCATACCAAGGTGTTTTTAAATAAGATTTTATGAAACATTCCAATCATAAATGCTGACATTTTTGTTTCAGCTTGCTTCTTGAAATACTTTTCAGCAAGATTATGTTTATTATCTATTATTTTGCTCACAGGATTCGGAGGGCTTGTTTGGGGCGTGGTAGCAGACATATTTTCACCTGCTGTTAAAGGATCTGCAACTGGAATATGTGGCATATTTTCTACGTTCTTGGGATTTGTAGGAACAACAATCTTTGGCCTTGCTAAGGATG
Source organism: Gonocerus acuteangulatus (assembly GCA_946811695.1). NCBI lineage: Eukaryota > Metazoa > Arthropoda > Insecta > Hemiptera > Coreidae > Gonocerus > Gonocerus acuteangulatus. The sequence goes on along the minus strand of OX328123.1, from coordinate 115,128,597 downwards.
CTATCGGTTTCGGCCCGCTATTTATGGTGTATGTAACAAAATCAGAATAGTTATGAATTTTCTTATTGTTGATTTTTGTTAGTTAATCTCATTAATCCATTTTCTATTATTTCAGGTACTGCCTACTGCTTTTCATCTTCTCTTTCGGTTTGTTCTTAATTCCTGAGGTGACAAAGAAGACTCTTCAAGAAATACAAGACTACTTTAATGGAATCTCTACAAGAAGCGAATCATAAGAAAATGTTTTACTCAAGTCATAAACATAAGTTTTGCTACTTCTCTAGCCTGCAGATTGCCAGGAAAGAGAGTACTGAGAAATGGCCAATAATAATAGAAAGTATGGATTGTTAAATTTGTACATTTTCTTATGATTTTTTCAAAGAGTAAAAAGTTTTATAAGGATGTTAAATTTGGCTGTGATAGTTTTAAGCCACATTTTGGAATAAATGGAATTAAGAAAGCCTTCCTAAAGAACATAGTTGGAATAGTAGAATTGTAGGGAAAAAAAGTTGGGAATAATTCCAAAACTACCATTAAACAATATGAACTAAATTAGAACAATAATATTGAAATGATGTAGTTGATTTTTATTATTTTAAGATATTGATTATTTATCAATCTTTACACTCAAGTCAAAGAATCTTTTAAACAAATAAATAACATTTGAATGTGTAATTGTTTTTTATTTATAGAAATTGTTTTAGAATGTGTAATTATTTATAATATATTATGCCAGCTATATATTACTAGTTAAGATAATGTATTTATCTTATATTCATAATATATATTTATTTATTGCAAAAAAGATTTATTCGTTTTTTACCCAGACTTATTAAGTAATTCAATTTTTATTTTTATTTTCACTCCTTGAAGTAATATTGTAAATACAGGAAATTACTACTTTTTATAAGTAGTTGAGATAGGTTGATGCAGTTTTAATGGAAAAGGGATGAGTACTATATTCCCATGGCGTAACTCTGTGAAAGAAATCATTGAGTTAGCCATTAAGTTAGTAGGGAGTGGAGGGAGTCTAAACGAAATAGCTTGAAGCATTTTCTATTTATCTCACTTTTTAACTGGTCTTTATTATAAATGCATTGATAAGTGAAACGAGTATTCCAGTTTTGTATTGACTTACAGACCCTTTCTTAAGAATGATGGTAAAAGCGGGTAGAGCAATTACCGCTTCTATGTTAGTTGGCTACTGTCAGTGTCCTGTGCGTTGTGACACCTAAAATACTGCTTTTGTTCAAGATAAATTTTTCACGAAAGCCCAAAACAACCAAAAAGTGTTTCTACTCCTTTACAAATGTCACCAGGGATAAGCAAGGAGTCGGACTTTTTAATACGTAGCGTGCCCAAGTGGTCCAAAGGAGAATTTTTGAGCCCCCTCAGGCCCCATGGAGTTGGCGCCTGACGGTAGTGCACCAGGCCAAGTTCCGGCCTACGTACACTGTGTGTAAATAACATGACGTGTTAAGAGTCGATTTTTACCCTCTCATAACTTTGAACTAGTTAAAGATAAAGTTATGAAATTTTACACAGGTATTGTACTAATAGACGGGCCAGGTTAGCTTAGTGGTAGAGCACTATGCTGGAGGATCTGAGTTCAAATCCTGAGCAAGCACTGAAGATTTTTTTAACCTTCAGTGTCTTCGTTCATTGGTTGGATTGGCCACCATGACTTTGACCCAGCCTTTAATTAATTTATTAATGGGTACCTTGGTGCTAATGACCCAAGCAGTCGAAGCAGCAAAGGGGAAAATCAGGTGCTCAGGGCATAGTACTGACCAAACTATCTCCCTAATGTGCCATATGGTCATGAATCAGATACCTCTAGAGTATCTGCCCCTCAGGGCTCTCGTGGCCTGTTACGGGAATGATTTTTCTGATTATACTAATAGATGTGAGTAACATTGGAAATTTTCATAATTCTACATTGAAGCGTTTCTGAGACATAGGCGATGAAAAGTGGGAATACGACTCACTCACTCTCTCATCAAAATAATCCGGCACATGTACATGCCTATTATTTACCTATGTACCTACATCGATAAGGTAACGGCGAAATTAGACTTGCAATTAATAAGTGTCAGGACAAGGGCATTTCAGAATAATGATCAGAGTAGAAGCCAATAAAAAGTTATAAAAAATAAAATACCGACACGATAAAAAGTAGATAGAAGAATAAAACATAGTTCACGTCCCCGCGTCATCCTCCTCAAGTCAAACATCGACGGCGACAGGTCAAAATTCACTTACAAAAAGTATTGATAACCTCCCAAAAAACTAAAGTTGAAAAAAAGACGTCAAGTTGTACGTCAACGTTATTGTACTAAATTTGAAAGAAATCGGTTAGGAGGACACTAAACTGCAGTTTTACCTAACTTTAAGTATGCGAACTTTTTTTTTAATGGATTCGTGTTTAGTGCATCAAAATACGTTATTGTACAAAATTTGAAAGAAATCGGTTTGGAGGACACTTAACTGCAGATTTACCTAACTTTAAGTATGCGAACTTTTTTTTTAATGGATTCGTGTTTAGTGCATCAAAATACGTTATTGTACAAAATTTGAAAGAAATCGGCTTGGAGGACACTTAACTGCAGTTTTACCTAACTTTAAGTATGCGAACTTTTTTTTTTAATGGATTCGTGTTTAGTGCATCAAAATACGTTATTGTACAAAATTTGAAAGAAATCGGTTTGGAGGACACTTAACTGCAGATTTACCTAACTTTAAGTATGCGAACTTTTTTTTTAATGGATTCGTGTTTAGTGCATCAAAATACGTTATTGTACAAAATTTGAAAGAAATCGGCTTGGAGGACACTTAACTGCAGTTTTACCTAACTTTAAGTATGCGAACTTTTTTTTTAATGGATTCGTGTTTAGTGCATCAAAATACGTTATTGTTCAAAATTTGAAAGAAATCGGTTTGGAGGACACTTAACTGCAGATTTACCTAACTTTAAGTATGCGAACTTTTTTTTTAATGGATTCGTGTTTAGTGCATCAAAATACGTTATTGTACAAAATTTGAAAGAAATCGGCTTGGAGGACACTTAACTGCAGTTTTACCTAACTTTAAGTATGCGAACTTTTTTTTTTAATGGATTCGTGTTTAGTGCATCAAAATACGTTATTGTACAAAATTTGAAAGAAATCGGCTTGGAGGACACTTAACTGCAGTTTTACCTAACTTTACGTATGCGAACTTTTTTTTTTAACGGATTCGTGTTTAGTGCATCAAAATACGTTATTGTACAAAATTTGAAAGAAATCTGTTAGGAGGACACTTAACTGCGGTTTTACCTAACTTTAAGAATGCGAACTTTTTTTTTAATGGATTCGTATTTAGTGCATCAAAATACGTTATTGTACAAAATTTGAAAGAAATCGGTTTGGAGGACACTTAACTTCAGTTTTACCTAAAGTTATATGCGGTGCATGCTCCCGAGCTCAGAGCACACCGGAAGTGAACTTTGAGATGACAAAATGTCGTAACTTTTTTTTTTCTTTTTTTTTTTTACGGCGCATCAACTATTTGGCTATTAGCGCCTGAAAATGTCGTAACTATAGCTAAAGGTATTAGCTATCACGATATTTAAACATTTCATGAATAAATTAGCGATTAGCGCTCTGCCGTCGCTATGCGCTAATCGTTAGCGCAGGCTCTTATCAGTACCGCTAAATTAGCGAGAAGGTATTAGATATTAGCGACCGCTAACGTTTGCCCAACCCTGTGAGGAGCATACTGTTAGGACAACTACCGAGCACATGGGCTGGTGTTTCGGTCTCCCTGCCACAATCCAATCCAATGAGAAGCGACTCTCCCGCTGTCTTCTGAATCTCTCGCTAGCCCTGCTGCTAGTAAGGAGCTAGCAGCCACTTATCCAATAAACAGTCTTTTCCCCTTGAGGAAGTTATGTTAAAGTGTTGTTGTGCCTTCAAAAGGTGCAAGTTGAGAGAAATTCAATACAAGATCAATTCTATTAACACGTTAACTGCGGTGCATGCCCCCGGGGGGCACACATTAAAAAGCCCAACTCGCAGGAACTGCGTCATCTTTGCGTGGTTCCGTTCATATCCCTTGTGCTATAGTAAAGGAATAGGAGCAGTTATTTGGTAGGATTTGATTTTTCGTTAAAAATATAAAATAAAATGTCAAAGAGAAGGAAGTTTAAGGCAACATAAATCATTAAATAAGAGCATACAGATAGGAAGGTTACATGCCCCCGGGGGTATATACCGCATATGAAGAATAATGCTGCAAATGCCCCCGGGGGCATGCACCGCATACAGCGAAAGTATGGCCAAACAGCAGCCGCACATGACGTGTTAAGTTCTATTACGACTGGAAGCTGTGCCTGTCATATATATTGAAATAAATATTAAGTCTCCTCATCAAATGGCCTGAATATTTTAATTATACGTTTTCTTATTGTTCTTCTTCAATGGCCATTAAGAGCGTTACCATTTTTGATTTCTTCACTCCTATTAGATAATCAGATCTTGTTTCTTTATTTTAAATATTTTTGAGAATAATTGAATTCTTTGATAAAAACAATGCATTCCGTTCTTCCTTTACACGTTCTTTATAATTTGTTTATTTTAACTTCCGCTTTAACATCATTGCAGCAGAATGTAACTACTAGTCTGAAAATACTATAGTGGGAACTTCAAGAGTATAAAATTTCTCGCTGGATAAAATCACAAGAAAATATACAATCTGTTTGGTAAACTCTTCACCGGTAAAGTAACCAAGAAGAAGATATGAACACTTCTCAAAAAACCTCTTCAATACATTAATTTTTGGTATTAAATAAGGCATTTTCTTGCAGTTCCATTCTCCTAGAACTCCCATGGAAGTAGTCCTGTATTTCTTGAAGAGTCATCTTTGTCACTTCAGGAATTAAGAATAATCCAAAAGAGAAGAAGAATAGTAAAATACTGTAACTGAAATAATAAAGAGAATCATACTTAAATTCGACACAATAAGAAAAATGAAAATAAGTCTGAAACAGAACATACGCCATAAATACCGGACCAAAGCCAAAAGCATCCTTAGCTAGGTCGAGGATTGTTGTTCCTACAAATCCTATGAATGTAGAAAATATTCCACATATCCCAGTTGCAGATCCCTCAGCCCTCCAAATCCTGAAAACAGTACGTAATTTGCTCACAAAGTTTCCAACAAACAGACTACCAAAGCAATAACGTTATAACTAGAAAAATAATACTGCTGTGGGCGTATTATTCAAAAGATTGTTGACTTTTAATTGGAAAAGAACATTACTTTTTGATGACGGCCGTCCATAGGTCGATGGAATTTGTTGCTTTGGCAACTAATAGTGTCATTTTTAAGGTGCGCGTATTGGTAAATACTTCAGAACCGTTTTTATTGAGAATTTAGTAAGTTTTCAAATGCTTACTTTCAACGTAATACGATTTTCCAACCATTTCTGATATATTTACGAAAATATTCAAAAATCTCAAAAACTGCCCGCATCTGTTAATTTGTTTTTGTTTAATACCTTATTAACTTCAAACACAACTAAAATTTAAATATCATAGTTTGGATGAATGTCAAACGTCTGGAACAATTTTCAGCTGAATACAACGTTTCTGCCTATCCAAACTGAAGATTAGTAAAGAAGATTAGTTCTTAAAAATAACTCATGATATAAATCGTCCATTGTGGGCTGGACATTTGCCACAATAGACGTTCTTTTTGTGGCATTGCTTCGACGAGTGCAGTACTTATATTGGTCTGAAGAAGGGCATAAACCGCACTTGAATTTAACCGTTCAGGGCTGTGTCATATACTGCCTACAGATTCCTAACAACAAGTTAACGCTGAGCTGATACTGGAAGTGGTGTTCCCTCAAACCATCTGGATTATCATATTATTTATAAGGAACTAGCTTAATGAATGTTATCCTGGAAGATGGATTGGGAGAATGGGCCCTGTACATTAGCCGGCCGAAAATCCTGATCTGACGTCGCTTGATTTCAGGCGATGGCTTAAGTAGCAAGTGTAGAAAGTATTCATTTAGGACATAAATCACGTGATCGCAAGGATTCGTGAATCATTTGTGGAAATTACCTCTACTTTTGTCGTTATCACGTCAACTTCAATGTTACGTAGACTCAATCATTGTACAGTAGTAGTTTGGTAAAAATGCAGTTTCACGCCCTCGAAACCGATCTCTTTCAAATTTTGTACAATAACGTATTTTCGGAGCTAATGGCCAAGAATTGTCGATGCGCCGTAAAAAAAAACAAAAAAAACAAAAAAAACGTATTTTGATGCACTAAACACGAATACGATAAAAAAAAACCGTCGGATTTAACTAGGAAAGAAGTTATTAAGCTCTAAAGTTCACTGTTATGCAGGTTATGAGAGATATTAATTATAGAGAGTTGGATTGACTGGGGTTTTGTTATCTTCTTGAGCGAGCGTAGCGAGCGGTAACGCATAGCACGTATGCCCTTAAGCGACTGGTGAGGATGCCCTTAAAATTAAAAAGATTTTCGAATAAATGGTTTCTGAACATTTCAAATGAGAGTTCTCTGTTTCCCAATGTTACATATCTGCGCATGCGCGTGTTTACAAATACGCTGATGACGCCTAGTTTTATAACCTTCCTAACTTTAATGCTTAATATTATATTCTATTAATTTTAGCGAGTTGGATTGACTGGGGTTTTGTTATCTTCTTGAGCGAGCGTAGCGAGCGGAAACGCATAGCATGTATGCCTTAAAGTCGTCATTTATGCCTTAAAGTCGTCACAAATTTACTTTTTTACATTAGCTCTCATAACCTGCATAACAGTGAACTTAAGTGCTTAATAACTTCTTTCCTAGTTAAATCCGACGTTTTTAGCGCGGTTCCTCCCTCCCCGATAGGGAGGAACCCCGCTTATAAGGTTGATACAATGAAACAATCCGGAAGTGCCGACTAGAAAATTTCGCGTTTCAGAACCCCTAGAGACCCAAAATAACGGTGGTTAAAATTTGTATATATATACATATGTATATATTTATATATATATATATATATATATATATATATATATATATATATATATATATATATATATATATATTTCTGTTCGCGGATTTCTGGCCTCCCTAATGGTCCGATTTTGATGAAATTTGGTACAAAAATCTGTCGCCCGATTTGAAAGGTCAAGTTCGTTAACCAGCAAAATCCACCCACTGGAAGATGGCGTTTGGGGCGAAATTTGCGCAAAATAAAACGTAACGCTTACGTTTATGAGTTCATAAGCTTGTAAGTACTCGTTTTATAGGCTTCTTTGGCTAGGAAAACAAATGAAACCATTTTCAAGGCGATAGCTTTAACCGTTTTTGAGAAAATTGGAAAAATAGTTTTTGAATACCGTTTTTGGTTTGGGTACTTAGAATCATGGGATTCAGTTGAAACATTTTCTGCATGTTTTACTATCATTAAAACTAATATGTTGAAATTTTGGTTACGTTTGGAGTTAAGGAAGGGTTAGAATAAAATATTTTATTAACAGACATAAAACGTTTTGGTAACTTTGTATATTTTCCTTAATATCTCGAAAAAGGTTGAGAATCTTGGTAAACAAAAGAATACCATTAGAAAGCTTACTAAATGCTCTACAAAAAAGGTTCTGATGAAAGTTTTGATTAGGCGATGTCAATCGGAGAAATAAGTGCTTAAAACATTAAAGTAATTGATTTTGCTTATTCGAACTGTTCTTTTTGTCTGTTTTTATTCCTTGTTATTTTTTAATTGCTTATAGTTGGATAATGTATTTTACAATAAAACAGATTAGGCAAAATAAGCAAAACAATTCATTGTTAGAAATATAGCTTGCCAAGAGAAAAAGATTCGATGACGTCTTTCGAATATTTTCAATTGCCTTTATGCTGTTGGTTTTTTTATTTTATTTTTTAATTGATTTTATCTGTAGAATTATTACTATAGTAAAAGAACACAGGAATATGTGAAAATTTTTGATATTTTCCAATTTATTGAAACGTATGAAATGAAGTATTGGTAGAAGAGGTTTCTAGGGTCATGCGGACCCGATCCCAGGTATAGTCATAAAACCCTTCGAACAAAGGCCGAGGAAAATATTATCTGTTTCTATTCTATGCTTTTCAAATGAGAATAGGGATATGAACAGGAACCGGGGTCTCCCGTGGTCTAATGGCTAGCGCCTTGGATTCATAAGCGGGAGATGGTGGGTTCGATTCCCACGACTCGCTGGTAAAATTCCTCGCTACACCCTGGATGTCGGCGCTAATGACCTAGATGTAGATGTGCCGTAAAAAAAAAAAAAAAAAAAAAAAAAAAAAAAAAAAAAAAAAAAAAAAAAAAAAAATTATGTATTTATTTATTTGTTTTCAGAGACTCGTAACTAGAAAAAAAAATGAACTGGAACCGCGCTAAGATGACGCAGTTCCTGTGAGTCGGACTTTTTTTTTTATCGTATTCGTGTTTAGTGCATCAAAATACGTTATTGTGCAAAATTTGAAAGAAATTGGTTTGGAGGGCGTGAAACTGCATTTTTACCGTTTGTTTATTAGTGGAGCATGTTGGTCGTCTGATATTGCATTCAATTTAAATATTTTCTACATGTTTGGAGTTCATCTAAGCTAAGATAAGTTACTTTTGGAGCCAAGAAAGTATTCGGAAAAAAATATGTTATTATTAGACATGAAATGTTTAGAGATCTTCATATATTTTCGTAAATATCGCGAAAACTGTTGGGAATCGTGGTAAGTGGAAGGCAACCATTGTTAATTCTTTTGAACGAGTTTTTGTCTTTGTTTAACTCAATTTTTACTTCTACAACTCCAAACGGAACCAAAAATTCTAGAAATCTTACATTAGATGAATTTGAAAGATCTGAAACGAGTTTCAACAGAATCAATCGCTTCTGAATACCCAAACTAAAAATTAGCTTAAAAAAAAGTATCAATTTTTACATGTATATAATAACAGAGAAAGCGAGTACCTGCTAGCATAAGAACTCAAGTCGTAAGCGTTACGATTTTTTTTCGTGCAACTCACGTCCAAGAGATGTTGTGGCCAGTATTGTGAATAGTATTTAGAATTTTTAGAGTGCTGACATATAGGCAACACTTCCATAATCACTTAGCATACTTTTCTGTACTAACAAAATCAGTGAATTTACCTTTCGATGAACTTGGAGCATTATTTTCAAATCAGTTATATATATATAGATATATATATATATATTTTTTTATTTGCTTCCTCCTTACAGTAACCCTGCAAGAAGGGAGTTTATTTTTTGTCTGCAAGTCTCATGCAATAAACAGCATACCACTTGCATTTGTATATTAACCTATTTTTTTTTTTTTTTAAACATATTATTTTTAGTTAAAATTTAAAAGTTTAGAAATTAAAACTATACAAAATACAAAAAATGGAGAAAAATTAACAGAAGAACAGAATATAAAATGAAGTAAAACAAAAACATGAATAATCAACAAGATTTAAAAGTAGAAAAATTAAATTTTAGTATTACCACATAAAATGCTTAATACCACAGTTTATTTGTAATAGGCATTCAATCTTGCCGTTGCCATGTAAAGCTGCTCAGCAAATTCTCTTAATGCTTTATTATGGCACATAAACAGAGTTTGTTCTGGTGATGGCCAGACTCCGTTTTGTTTCATAATTGTTGTTTTTAATTTTGTCCGTTCCTGTATTAGTAGTCGGCAGTTGTATACTAAGTGTTGGTAAGTTTGTTCCGTAAGAAAGTCGCATGGACAAGTGTTTCTGTTTGTGATTTTGAAACGGTGTAAGTATGAGTTTATTGATTCATGTCCTGTGACAAGTTGTGTTGTATAAAAATCAGCCATAGTTTGTTTTTTTTTTTGTAAAATATGTTTGAATTTGCGGTAAGACTAGTTTTAAGTGTGTCCCTTTGTTAGTATTTGCCCAGCTGTTTTCCCAAGTTTGTATAGTCTTAGTTTGCAACATATATTTTAAGTGTTTTTTCGATATCATATCATAACAAACTGGTAACTGGGGACTTTTTGCGGCAGCTTTAGCCGCTTTATCAGCTAATTCGTTCCCCATATTTCCAGAGTGTCCTCTTATCCACTTAAAATATATGTTTATGTTAATGTTTTGTATTTTTGTCACATGCTTCCTTATTTCTTCTGTTAGTGAGTCATGTATCGAACGATTAGTCAGTTTTTGTAAGGTCGTCTTGCTGTCTGTGTATAAAATTGCATTATTATAGTGCTTGTATTTAGTCTTTATTAGTCGCAAACTTTCAAGTACGGCGCATTATTCTGCTTGTATGTTTGTACAGTATTGTCCCAGTCTGTATTTATGTACGTCTGTGGGTTCATCGTTAATAAATACCACTGAAGCACAGCCTACGTTTTCGCCTTCCTTATCTCCATCAGTATAAATTGTTAATTGGATATTGTAATTTTTGTTGGGATTTTTTAAAATTGGAAACTCAGATGGGTGAGGCCACATTGCACATTTTAATTCTTTTTCAATTTGACTATTTCTGAAATCGTCTATGTTTTCTGAGGTTTAAGAAGTTTATATTGGGCTGTATATTGTTTTGCAATTAATTCTAAAGGTACTATTTTCGCTAGGACGCAGGCTGCTTCATACGACACTGTTTTAAAACCCTTTATCACTTTAATGGCCATCAATCTTTGTACTCTTTGTAATCTCATTAGATTGTGTTTTTTAGCGAGTCCAGATTCCCAGATATTAATAGCATACGTTAATGATGGGAGTACGGACCTTTATACAATATATGTAATGCTTCCGTATTTAGTCCCCATGTATTCTTTGCAGCGATTGTCAGATTATTTACTAATTTTAATAATTTTGTCTGTAGTCTGTCAATGTGTGCATTCCAGTTCAGTTTTCTGTCTAATGTTATTCCTAAATATTTCAATGTTTCAACCTATTTAATGTTTTGTCCTTGTGATCTTACCTGTATTTGTGGGTGGATTCTTTTATGTGTAGATATAATGAAAGATGACTTTTGTATATTTAGTTTTAACTTATGTTGGTCCGCCCACTCATCAACAATACTTGTAATTACGTTAATATTGATTTGCAGCTTTTCGAATATTTTAGATTTACTTAGTATTAATATGTCATCAGCATATGCTAAAATAGTTGTGTCTTGAGGTATTAATCTATTATAGGCATTAAGATAAGATGGGCAACCTTTACTAAGAGCCGAATGGGAGATAGATACCTTTTGGTGTGGTTTGCAATAGTGCTTAAAACTAATACAATTTATACACTTGTGTTCTTCTATGTTCTCTCTTCGTGGACAGTCCTTGGCTTCATGTTCCTCTGTGCAATGAGGGCAGGTGAGGGTTCCTCTGCAAAGTCCTGAATGGTTGAGTCCTGCTGTGTACCCCATCGACGCAAGAGGTTCCTGACATCAGCGTTGCGAAATTCGCGCCCGCCATCAGTTATTAGGAGCAAAGGAGTTCCGTAGGTTTGGCCCCAACGCAGGAAACGTCTTACAATCTCACTTGCTGTTTTCGCAACTATAGGGTTCGCCATGACTACTTTACTAAACGTGTCGATAATGGTAACCCACAACTGGTTCTGCCACGTGAAGACATCCGCTTGCAGCACTAGCAGCGAGGTAAGAGGGGTGATTGTTTCCTACTGAACTCCTTGGGGGGGGGGGTGTCGGTCGTACTTCGTCCGATTGCACACGGTACATTCGGCTACTACAGCACGGACCAACTGAGCCATACCTTTCCAGTAATATTTTCGCCTCAGTCCTGCCAGCGTTTCCGTGACTCCTCTGTGGTTAGATTTACCTTGATGTTGCGCCAGCACCAAATCTCGCTGCGTGGGAGGGTCTGTGATTACTTCACCTAGCCGCGTGCACCGGACGAATACTCTGTCCGTACCTATGCGCTCTTGCTCCCAGAGGCGCGCGATTTTGGTCCACACGGGAGCGTTGCCAACATAGAGGTAGGTGGTGGTACCCGGGACTGAAGCATCATCTAACAGTCGGCAAATGACTTCATCTGTTGCTGCGACTGGGGCACGCACCGTGCATCGGAGGCTGTCCATTGTTTTTCTGCTGTAAGTAATTTGCGGAGAACCTTGCGCTGTTGACACCCAGACGATGTGACGACTTTTACCCACAACGATGTCATCTACTTCTGCCATAGTCCGCTCCCTTTCCTCTGCGGAGGCGGTTGCTTCGCTGTCGGCCCGCGTGCTCTGTTCTCCGTCAGGATTCCACTCTTGGAAGAACTGACGCAATGATTGGCTGTTTCCCTCACTGGACGTAGTTACCACGTTGACATGTTGGAGGCGAGAGAGCCAGTCGGCCACCACGTTATCCTTTCCCGGTTTGTATCGGGCCTCAAAGGTGTACTGATTTAAGTTTTCTTTCCATCGCTGGACACGGGCAGAATTTTCTTTAAGTGTTGACACCCATTGCAGTGGCTTGTGGTCCATGTGGACTATGAAACGCCTGCAGTAGAGGTATGGTCGAAAGTGGTCTATGGCCCAGACGACGGCAAGGAGTTCCCTTTCGAGGGCGCTATATCTCTCCTCTGCTCCAGTAAGGCGTCTGCTAGCGTAGGCGATAGGACGCTCTCCCTGGGGCCATTCTTGCGTCAGGACTGCACCTAATGCGAAGTTGCTGGCGCCCGTAGTCACAATGAACTCCTTAGTAAAGTCTGGGAATGCTAGCACGGGGTCGGATTTCAGCATTTCAATACATTCTTCAATGTTCCTGACCATCTGAGGGGTTACTCTCACCGTTCGCCCTTTTTTAAAGAGATCTTTGACCTCCACTAACCCTCGAGCCATGCTCGGCACGAAGCGTCTATAATAGCTAAGCGCTCCAAGCACCTGCCGGATTCCTTTCACGTGCGTGGGTACCTTTATTCCAGATAGGGCCTCAATTTTCGTTGGGTCTGGGCGTATCCCCTCTCCTGAGACAACGTGTCCCAAGAAGGTAACCTCGGATAATCCGATGCGGGTCTTCTCCTTGGACAACTTCAGCCCGAACTCTCGTAGCCGTTGGAACACTTGTCTTAGGTGCTGTGCGTGCTCTGTCGAAGATCGGCTAAACACTAAGAGGTCATCCATGTACCCCTGGCAAAAGTTGGGATCTAGGCCGTTGAGGAGCTCATCCATCAGTCTTTGGAATGTTGCGGGCACGTTCTTTAAGCCGAAGGGCATACTCGTGAACTGGAAATGGCCTCGTTCGAACGAAAACGCCGTTTTTTCTTCATCTCGTGGTTTCATTCTGATCTGGTGGTACCCAGCTTTCAGATCCAGGGTACTGAAGACCCGTGCTCCGCTAAGTCGATCCAGGATATCTTCCAACCGTGGCATGGGGTATTTTTCGTCCTGAGTGGCTTCATTGAGCTTCCTATAATCAATGACAACTCTGTATCTCCCTGGCGAACCTGCCTTTGGGACCGCCCACAGGGGGCTGATGTGCTTGGCTTTATTATGCCCTGCTTAGCGAGGTCCCGGAGTTCTTCCGCGATGGCCTCCTTCAACGCTTGCGGGTACCTTCTCTCCTTGACGTAGATCTTGCGGTCCTCCTTCAAATGAATTTCATGGCGTGTCTTTCCCGTCACGCTGAGTGGCTGGCCCTCTTGATGGTAGACATCTTAGAACTCATTGACCAACGCACTTAGTGTCCCATCTTCTTGTCCTATAGCCCCAACACGAAGATGGTATCGCCTCCGACAAGCACGAGTACGCTTTTAAACCAACCTGCATCTTCCATTTTTCACTGGAAATTTTCATTTTTCCACTCAAAATTGCAAGTGCGTCACATCCCAAGATTCCATCGTATTCCATGGGCATTTTAGGGACCACGTGCGCTGTCACTACTCTCTCCGGGGAACCCCAAATCTCTGCGGGTATGTCTATCTCTCCCGCCACGTCACAGTTACCTCCCAGTGTTTGTAGTTTACAGCTGCAAGCTCGTATCTCTTGTGTCATCCAGTCCCGGGTCTGACGCTCTAACGCTTTCTTGCTGATCAGGGTGCACGTGCTACCCGTGTCCACCAGCCAACTCACTCCCTCTTCCACGATAATCGGCAACCCATACTGTCTCGATACGGGGTCTGTTTTCGGGTCGCCGCGCTGCTTGCACCGTCCTCAAGTTTCTCTCCTGCGTACCTGGGTGTTCCTCAAAACGGTAGCATACGAGGTGATCGTCTGGGGTTTCCTCTGCACCCTTTCTTCTTCCGAATCGCTGCTATCGTCAGAGTCCAGCTGAGATCCCCCCGCACTGTGCCTCGAGCCCGCACGATGCATGCGATGCAAATTGACTTCCATCGGTTCACCAAGGTCCTTCTTTGGCTTTTTTTTATGAACGGGCAGTGTCTTGCCACGTGCCCTCGGTTATCACACTCGAAGCACTTTATTTCGGGACAGCGCGCAGTGACGTGTCCCGGTCGCCCGCATTCGTAGCATCGTTTCGATTGCTCCCGTCGTTCACCTTCGCGACGTCTTAAAGGTTCCCGTCGAGCTGTGTCTCTGCACACGTCATCCCGAGACGCTCTCCAATTCCTCCTCCGCCCTCGGCTGTCTCTCTCATTAGTTAATCCCTTTGGGGTCGTAGAGTCATTACTTTGATCCAGGGTTCCTCTTCTTGCGCTGCGGTGTGAAGCTCTGCCTCCTTCTCACCCTCGTCGACCATGGCTCGTGCGGCAGTCAGGAAGTCTGTGTCTGCTGCTATGACTCGACCTGTTTCCTTGCTCAATTGTACTTTGAGCACTCGCTGCATGACCAGAGACGTTGCTACCGATTCGGGTGCGGCAGGCCTTTTGCTAAGTTTGTCAAGGATCTTGCTGTGCCACGCGATCAGCTTGGCTGCAAAACTCCCGACGGATTGTCGTGGGCCTCGTGTTTCCCGCAGCATCCGCAGGAAATCCTCCTCGGGTGCCCACCGGCCTCCGCCGTATGCTTTCTTCAGACGCTCTTTAAGCGTGTCCCAGGGTGTATTGGTGTCGCTCTGGACCTGGTTCAGTACCTGTCTCCGAACTCTACCTATGAGCGCAGCCTTCAACGTCGCTGCATCGCATTCATCCAGCCATCCTGCCTCCACCTTTTTATCGATCGCATCCGTGAGACGGTCCCCATCCTTGAGGAAGTGCGTGAGTTCTCCGACATCACCAGAGAACTTGTCTATTTGGCCTATTGCTGAACGCATATCTTGCGCGACTGCGGCTTTAAACTTAAGCCATTCTATCGTTGCGGACGCGCCTGGACCTGTATCCATCCTGAGTTGATTCGATCTATCCTGGACGGTAAGACGGTTCCGCCTCTCCTTCATGCACTCCCGTAACGCGGTTCACTCCGAGTTATCCGGGTTTTGGCACCACTTATGAGTTGGAAGACGGAAAGGATGTTTTTAAGAAAGATAGTAATTCACAAGGGGACAACAGAACGCACTGACTGTTAGATTACAACTGCCTTTATTTAATCCGGCTGAGGCTTATATAGCCTCAGCCTGTTTGTTTACATTTACAGAGTCTATTACATATATATACATTACGTGTATATATATATATATATATATATATATATGTATATATGTATGTATGTATGTTGGAATGAGATCAAGTTAAAATATGTTACTCTTTGTTATAACCTATTATGAATCGACGTAGGCATGTGCCCAGTTCTAGTTGTTGTTGTTCTGATGTAGCCACGCTGTTAAACTATGTTATACTTGAAGTAGTTTTCCTGGTCTCCCAACCTTTAACCCAACAATATATATATATATATATATATATATATATATATATATATATATATATATATATATATATATTCACACGTACATATGTATATATACATGAAACAAATAAATATTCAATATTATATAAATTAATGCAATAACAACTAATTAACAGAATACACATACTCTAGTAGGAAAATAAAATAGGAACTATAGTAATACAATTTGAATAAATAATAAGTATTATATTCATAATATTTAATTATAAAATATCTTTATGAATAAATAAAAATGTCATTGTCTGATTACCGAACGGTTAAAGTATTACAGAAATTATTGAGTGTTTGAAACATTAATTTTATCTAGAATGTTTCATTATATATGTAAGTTAAGGGGGAAAAATGTCCTACTTCAAGAAATCAGACTATGAATGCAACAATCATTTAAACTGAGTCCTACGCATTAAGTATTAAGCAAAGTATCCTCTTGCTGTTCTTTACTTTCCGAAGTCCCTTGAAAGTATTCTTGTATTTCTTGAAGGGTCATCTTTGTCACTTCAGGAATTAAAAATAATCCAAAAGAGAAAAAGAAGAGTAGAATACTGAAACTGAAATAATTCTAAAATTAATACTTCGATAATTCGAATAACAAAAATATGAAATATCGTATTAGTCTGATCGGCAATGATAACCTTGCAGTTTTTTTCCCTTAAACACAAGTAAACAAACAAACAACATTACTATGAATCAATTACATACGTAATAAATACCGGACCAAAACCGAAAGCATCCTTAGCTAGGCCGAAGATGGTAATTACTACAAATCCTAGAAACGTAGAAAATATTCCACATATTCCAGTTGCAGATCCTTTTACAGAAGGCGAAAACAAGTCCGATACCACAGCCCAGACCAACCCTCCAAGTCCTGCATAAAAAAAAGTATTGTGATTTTAATGTTTTTCAGGAAAAAGTCTGCCAGAAAAAGAATGGTTGAACTTAAAAATAATACTAATAGTAAGGGTCATTCCATATCAAGTGATCCAAAATAAATGAAAAATTTTCCCTCACATTTTTTAATTTTTTTAAAATTTGGTTCATCAATAGTACCCCATACGACAATTAAAAATCCAAATTTGTAGAAATGTATCTTTATTAGTTTTCGAATTATGAAACTTTAAGTTTTTTATAAAAACACAATTTTTGACAGACACTTGATAATAAAATTGTCCATAACTTCCAAACAAGATGAGCAAGAAAGGTGCGATAAAAAGCATTTGTTAGTTTTTTTTTTTTTTTGTTTTTTTTACGGTGCATCAACAAATCTTGGCTATTAGCGCCGAGCATTTGTTAGTGTATTAAATGCTGATTAAAATTATGTATATCATGAATTATTTATAAAAATTGAAATTTTAAGGTAATTTTTAAAACTTTAAAATTTAAATTTCTCTTAAAACGTATGTTTAAAAATTTTCAAAAAATTTGTGATTTTTCTTTGATATTATATCTCAGTTTTTTGTAAATTTCAAGTTGGGATCTCAATGGGATCATATTTATTTTAATTAGTAACGTAATCAAAGGTACCTTGGTAATACCAAGATACAAAGTTGGTATCTTTTTGGTACTTCAAAAAATTGAAATTTTTCAGAAAATGAAATGAAATCCATCTAATATCGATGAAAGATGAAATAATAAAGAAAAAAATTCCTTTGGCATATATCTCAATTTTGCTTAGTTTCCGCGAAAAATGCTAACAAATATAAGAAATTATGAAAAAGTCCGTCACCAGCACTCCGTCGAAAAACGGAAGACCGTCGAAAAAGCACTTTCCTCAGAATTTGGGTAGTGTAGACTACAGTACCGAATAATTTGCTGTAAATGACCTATATAAATAAAATAAAAACGTGAATAGTTCTGCTCATTTACATTTTTTATGAGAACTGTTCAATTATTAATTTTGTAAATAATTTGCTTCCAGAGTTATGTTAATACATGATATTGTACTACTTAATAAATAAACAAAAACTTCATTTTCCGTCTTTTGATCTGACGCAGGAACAGGATACAGTCCCCCTAGTGGGAGATAGCGCTCCTCTCGACGGCTTTGGGAATCTACGTCTGGCAGGCTAATTCTTATGAAACATAGTTTAAAATAAACACTCCTTTCCGGTAGACTGATTTACTTCATTTTTACAACACTTATTTCTCATGAGATACCCACGACGTATACTGCGTTTCGTTACAATACAGCAGAAATTACGACGAGATATATTAGTACTTTAGGTCCGGACTAACCCCCCCCCCCCCTCCAAATAATCCGATTTAGTTTATTTTTACAACCCATTTTTTTCTCAACGAATACCGAGTTTAATTGAAATGTAACAAAAATTACGGCTGGTAGTGGCAAATTGGTAATGTGGGTCCGGAGTAACCCCCCCCCCCTCCTAATGAACCGATTTAGTTTATTTTTACAACGTATTTCTCTCATTAGATAAACATAAGGAATGCCGAGTTTCGTTGAAATATAACAAAAACTACGGCTGGCATGGTCAAATTAGTGTTTTCGGCCCGGGGTAGACCCCCTCCCCGTGGACCGATTTTGGTGGTTATTGAACTCGTTCAATCGCTTGCTAATTGAACGGAATATACCACGTTTCGTGAAGAAAAAACAAAAACTCTGGCCGCTATCGTGTTAACAGACACACACACACACACACACACACATATATATATATATATATATTTATATATATATATATATATATATATATATATATATATATATATATATATATACATACAGTGAAACCTCTCTATAGCGGACACCTCTGGGAGAACCAAAGTTGTCCACTATAGAGAGGTGTCCGCTATACAGAGGGGTTGGTCGAAATGGATACGTACCGAATTTGTTTATTTAATTCATGTTGTAATTAACCATTTAATAATTATCCATAACAAGTTTTTTTAGCACTTTCCTCCGAAGGAAAGTAGCTATTGAGGTTGGACTCATGACGGAATTTTTGAAAAATTTCTTCAAATCTTTATCGATCCTACCTAGTAGGGACCGAAAATGACCCCCGTTAAAATTTATATATATCTATATATATATATATATATGCATATATATATATATATATATATATATATATATATATATATATATATATATGTCTGTTAACACGATAGCGGCCAGAGTTTTTGTTTTTTCGTAACGAAACTTGGTATATAGCATTCAATTAGCAAACGATTGAACGAGTTCGTTAACCACCAAAGTCGGTCCACCGGAAGGGGGGGTTTACCCCGAACCCAAAACACTAATTTGACTATGTCAGCCGTAATATTTGTTATATTTCAACGAAACTTGGTATTCGTAGTGGTAATATAGAGAGAAAAGTGAGATATAAAAATGAACTAAATCGGTTCATTAGAAGGGGGGTTTACTCCGGACCCACAATACCAATTCGCCACTACCAGCTGTGATTTTTGGTATATTTCGATGAAACTCAGTATTCGTAGTGGTAATCCACAGGTAAATAACTGTTGTAAAAATAAACTAAATCGGTTCATTAGGAGGGGGGGGGGTTTACTCCGGACCCACAATACCAATTCGCCACTACCAGCCGTGATTTTTGGTATATTTCGACGAAACTCGGTATTCGTAGTGGTAATCTACAGGTAAATATGTGTTGTAAAAATAAACTAAATCGGTTCATTAGAAGGGGGGGTTTACTCTTGACCCAAATTCTTAATATACTCATACCGGTCGTAATTTCTGCTGTATTGTAACGAAACGCGGTATACGTCGTGGGTAACTTATGAGAAAGAAGTGTTGTAAAAATAAGCTGAATCGGTCAATCGGAAAGCGGGGGTTTAATTTGTAATATATTTCAATAGAAAAGCCCGTCAGACGTAGGTTCACAAAGCCGCCGCAAGGAGCGCTTTCTACAACTAGAGTGACTGTATCCTGTTCCTGCGTTAGATCAAAATACGATAATATGAGGTTTTTTGTATTTATTACGTAGTGTTATAGGTACCATGTGTAAACATAACTCTGGAAGCAAATTATTAATTGATCAGTTACTCGTTACAAATTTAAAACAGAACTATTCATGTTTTTATTTTATTTATGTAGGATATTTTAAGCAAATTGTTCTGGAAAGCAATCTACACTACCCAAATTCTGAGGAAAGTGCTTAGTTATACAGCTCCTGCGTGACGGACTTTTAAAGTATATAGAAAGAAGTTCAATAAGTATAAACTTAAAAAAAGTTTGTATTCTAAAAAGTTTAAAGCATAAAGAAGTTCTTAGTTCTCGGACAAAATTTTTGTCACAATTTTCCGTCCATTTCTTCAAAATTTCATCTTTCTTTTTCAATATTTCTGCTGCTTGTGTTTTCCCTGTCTTAAAAAACTCGTCAACTTTACGCACACCACATTTTTCGCGATTGGAAAATGTTATCACATCAATTTTTTCTTTAAGTGTCAGAGATTTCCAAGTAGATATATTGAAGAGAAAGCACGATATTTACTCAACAAGAGCTAACAAGAAAAACTGATAAGTGAAGAGAATGAAGTTCTGCGGAAGGAATGTGAACCGAACAGACTTATGGAATATTCCCGGAACCGTGATACCGGTTAGGCAAAACAATAGTAATCTGCCAGCGGGAAAATCATATGCTCCTGCTGAGAAGGAAGGGGTTCCTATTGTGAAATGGTTAGGAAGATATTACTAGTCACTATTCTGTGTATATATATCTTATTCTTTCAAAGAGTTTGTTATTGTTAACGCAATTGTTTGGAAACCT
Organism: Gonocerus acuteangulatus; assembly: GCA_946811695.1. Taxonomy (NCBI): domain Eukaryota; kingdom Metazoa; phylum Arthropoda; class Insecta; order Hemiptera; family Coreidae; genus Gonocerus; species Gonocerus acuteangulatus. The sequence goes on along the minus strand of OX328123.1, from coordinate 115,108,042 downwards.
ACACCGATGGGAATGCTTCTATAAATAACATTAGCTGTAATTGTCCATAGTAAGGAGGTAAAAAATCAGGTTTTTCTGTCCGTGTCCTTTGTACAGAGGTGTCCGCAATATAGAGGTTTATTTTACCTATAGAAAAATTCGGGACTGTGAGAAAATGTCCGTTAATAGAGGTTTCCGCTGTAGGGAGGTGTCCGTTAAGGGAGGTTTCACTGCATATATATATATATATATATATATATATATATATATATATATATAAATAAATTTTAACGGGTCATTTTTGGTGTCTACTAGGTAGGATCGATAAAGATTTGAAGAAAATTTTCAAAAATTCCGTCATGAGTGCACCTCAATAGCTACTTTCCTTCGGAGGAAAGTGCTAAAAGCAGTGTATTAAAAGGCGTATATGAAAATTGTTAAAAGTATATGTTTCAACCCCACCCCCTCCACTCAATCTATCACCCACGCCTCCTTTCCCCCCCACTCCAAAAATATAGGAATGAATATGCCTATGATTTTACGTGGAATAATGAAATAATAGATCCCCAATTTTTTCTTCTATAATAAACTGTCGTTCTTGGAGGAGGTCCTTTTGACAGAGATTGGGAAGCTGGTTCCAAGTCAACTGTTGTCAAACCCACTACGGGAGGGGAGCCCTAAATTGGTTGGATACTAACTATCCATGGCGTTGGAGAGGACCTGGTGAGCCGGCATCTTGGCCGACTCGATCTTCAGACATCACGCCCTTCGATTTCTTCGCATGGGGAGATATTAAAGATTTAGTCTACAGGGAGCCCATTGGATCAAGGGAGTACCTCATCCGTCGCATCAGATGGGCCTGGGACCAGAGCACTGCACAATTGCTGCAAGGTGCCAAACCATTGAACAGTTTTTAAATTAAATATTTAGAATTATTAGAAGAAGAAATTGTTATTTTATAATTATGTAAGTGTCCAGAATTAAATTTAAAATGTTTTAAGAATTGAAAATTTATTGTTATTAAGAATTTAAAGTTTTTTCGTTTTGCTTTTAGCACTTTCCTCCGAAGGAAAGTATATATGTTAAAGTATGTTGAAATTACGGCCTTATATGACGTCAGTTAATGTTTTTGAGCAAGAAGATTTGTAGTTGTTTTTTTTCGGGGGGGGGGAAGGGGAGTTAAGGGGAGTGGAAGTTAAAACATAAACTTTTAATGATTTATATAGGAATTGTGAAATAGTGCCTTTTCACAATTTTGTTTTAGTTTTACTTTTTACGTTTTTCTCGGAACGGAAGCAAAAACGAGATAAATGCCAAAGGACTTTTTTTCTTTATTTTTTCATCCTGTTATATGTTAGATGGATTTCATTTCATTTTCTGAAAAATTTCAATTTTTTGAAGAACCAACATAAAGTTACTAATTAAAATAAATATGATCCCATTGAGATCCCAACTTGAAATTTACACAAAACTGAGATAAAATATCAAAGAAAAATTACAATATTTTTGAAAATTTTTAAACATACGTTTTAAGAGAAATTTAAATTTTGAAAAATTACCTTAAAATTTCAATTTTTATAAATAAGTCACAATATATATATATATATATATATATATATATATATATATATATATATATACATCATTTTAATCAGCATTTAATACACTATCGAATCTTTTTACCACACCTTTCTATCTCATTTTGTTTAGGAGTTATGCTCAATTTTATGATCAAGTGTCTGACAAAAAATGTGCATTTTAAAAAACCTAAAGTTTCATAACTTGAAAACTAATAAAGATAAATTTCTAAAAATTGGGATTTTTAATTATTGTATGAGGTACTATTGATGAGCCAAATTTTAAAAAAATCAAAAAATTTGTGGGGAGAAACTTTGGATCACTTGATATGGAATGACCCATATACAACATGTTTCTGAAAATTATTTTGAGAATCAGTCTACAAAAAGTTATCAGAATTTTCAATTAATATGATTAATTAATTTAAATTAGAGGTAGTTAAATACAGATTGAAAACTTAAATTGGTAACGTACATGGGTAACATAAATGGGTAGCATTCAGGGGTTAATATAAGTTTTAATAATTAGCTTCTAATTTCTTTGTCCATATATAATATTTTTCTTTAGTTTCCTCCGGATATAAGTTAATAATAACTCTGTCCTCCTTGTTTTACATCCCTGTTGAAGGCTTGAATTTCTAGCCGAAAAGTCGGCAAAAAAAACACATTTTCTTGTAAAAAATGTAGTTTTATTAAGATACCACGACCGAAGTCTGTCTAAATCAATACTCAATACTACTTATTCTATTACTATGAGTAAGATTAACCTTATTTTTTACAGAAAATGTCTTTTCTGTGTATCTCATGAATTTAACTTCGAATTCGATCTGGTGAATTCAGCAATAGGTTCTTTTGAACCATGGATGCTTATACCCATTAGATGGATTGGGGCTTATGAACTTAATAGACGATGTTCCGTAAATTCTAAGAAAAAATAGAGTATAAAGCATCCTTAAGTTCTTCACTTAGAGCAATCTTAAAGTAAATAAAGCGTGAAGGCGTAATTTAGGATCTCAGGTAACGTTTACTGCTGGTTGGCCCTTTGAAAATGCTGCCTTATTTTAAGATTTGGAGCCCATCAGAAAGACTGTTAATGGTAATGATTTTAGAAAATAATCAAGAAAAATTGCCTCGTTTTGTCACGCACATTGTGTTAGATATATAATCTAGCAATATTTAAAGTAGAATTAATAATAATAATAATATTTGTTTAGTTCTTTGTGGCAACACTTTTTGTTCTTCTGTGTTTGGAAGGTTACTGGGCGGTCTCTATCTGTTATGTTGCCGCCCACATTGTGTGAATATGTCCCGTGTGTTTAAAAAATAAATAAATACAAAAATCATGGGCGTATATAGAAAATAATTTCGGAGGGAGCTGGGAAAATTTCGGGGGAGGGGGCTGAGACTATTTCCGGTGTATGGAATATTACAACTTAGATCTTGGTAGAGTTTTAGCCAACTTAAACACTATTACACCCAAAATAGAATGTGTTTTATGAACTAAATGATCTTATTTAATTTATTTTTAAGGGTTTTATGAAATTTTGACCGTTCAAAACAAAATTTCGGGGGGGGGGGGGGAGGGCTGCAGCCCCCTCAGCCCCCCTTATATACGCCCATGACAAAAATCAAATACAAATCTGACTTTTTCTAATTAATCCTGTTGCAGACATTATTTCTAACACATTGTGACCATTGTATCTTAAAAATAACTTGAAACATTCAAATTTATGTAAGACAACATATTACTTATTCCATTACTATAAGTATAGTGGATTTTATTTCTTATAGAATAAATGTTTCTGCATAGCATTAGCACAATCACAAGCATCAGTACAAAATAATATTTTGCAATTAATCTGACCAATATTTGTTGATGTAAACAAGCTAAAAGCACCCAACATCGGCAGGAAGCCATAGGATGATACATTGTGGCCCCTCTCAAGAAGTACGAAATAAATACCAAGTAACAACTAAAAAATAAAATAAAAACAAAGTTATTCACCATAACAACTTATTATTCTATTAAAAAAATAACTTATTATGTACACAATTTTTCAAAAATCTGTCAAATAAGTTTTAAGTAATGATCTTAAAGCTAAAGTTAACAAAAAGTACTAGTTAACATGATTTACGACCAAATGTCTCAATAGTTTAATTACTCAAAATTTAGGAAGCGTTAAATGTGAAAATTAATTAATTAAAGAGTACTTACATGACTAATTGCAGCTCCAAAGCCAGCTAAAATGAAAAGAATTCTACTACCATATCTTCTAACAAGAAGAAGAGTTTGGGAGCAAGGAATGATAGAATACACAGTAAGCCCAATAGGTATGTAAGCTGAATTAAAGTTATATTCTGCAGCTTCGAAAATAGTTTGTGCGTAAGCTGAGAAAACTCCAAGCCCTGAAAGTTGCTGCATAAAGAGAATAAACCAAGCAATAGCAAATTGTTTCAGAACTACTTTTGAAATGAGAGCTTTTCCAATGCTGGTTTTATTTTGCTTTTCCTTGTTGATGGTTCGCTGAAAAAGTTAGCATAATGTGCATTACATTTTAATTATAACTTAAATACATTGTATACATAGTATTGTAAGAATGATTGTATAGGAAATAACTGAACTTTAGGTGTTTTATCTAACTATGGGTAATTCAAGAAATGTAAAAATATGGCTATCACGAGTCTTATATATAATAGCTGATTTATAAAGTTTTTTCATGAGTGGCTAAGGCTGGTTTAATGACAGTCACTAAAATATATTCATGATGGGAAGACAAGATTACATATTTTGTACCTAGAAGAGGCCCGAAAAAAGGATACCGCTAGTAGAAATGTAGAAAAGAGGCATAGAAAACCTCCTCTAAAAGAAATATTATATTTCTGGTAGCACTTAACTGGAGCCCAGAAAAACATGATATTGCACAGTTAAAGCATCACAAAAAAAATCTTAGCTTGCTTGAAAACTGGTGTAAAAACTGTATACCAGCAATGCTTATATGTTGATCGGAAGGAACAAGTATATTAGGAAAATAGGAATAATTGGAGACACTAGCTGCAAGATAGACCAGGATTCAGGACAAATTATATATCTCAACTCAAATTGAATGGATACAAATCGAGGACAGAACCAACACAGACAATACATAACCTTCTTAATATCCAACATGGGCGTATATAAGGGGGGCTGCACCCCCCCCCCCCGAAATTTTGATTAAATCGGTAAAAATGTGTCATAAAAACCTTAAAAATAAATTTAATGAGATGACTTAGTTTATAAAAATAATAAAAAATACTTTTGGGAATGAGGTAATTTCTAATCAAAGGATTTACAGAATTCTCCGAAATTTTGCGTGGAGCATACATAAGTTTTGGAAAGTTATATATATATATATATATATATATATATATATATATATATATATATATATATATATATAACAGGAGAATTACGCCTGACTCAAGCTAAACATCGTGACGAGAGGACTTCCTGATAAGGAAAACCCCTGAAAAGGTGCTACCAGAGGACGAAACATGTCGGGCAAAACATATCAAATAAAGTGGTAAATTTGAACGAAAGGTGTGCTGCTTTATCGACCCCCTGCCAGAAAAAGAAATAATAAAAAGTGGAAAATATTTATTCATATTTATATTATCATTAAATACAATAAAATAGCGAGCGAGGAGAGAAGGCAAAGCATTGATAATATAATCAAGATACAGATATATTATTTATATAACAATTCATACCAGTATCTGTGACAATTCGTCATCAACCATTTCCTTTGGACCATTCTTTCTGATCCATAAAAGTGTTGATTCTGCTTTTTTTATTTTGCCCTTAGCAATGTGGTAGTAAGGGCTCTCAGGAAGAAACCAGTAGAAAAGCCCAAATACACTAGTGACTCCAGCAGAGACCAGAGTAAGAGTTCCATAAGAGACGAAAGGTCCAATGCCATATTCTACTAACATGCCGAAAATTAGGAATACCATGCTCATGCTATTTAATGAGCCACGTACAGCAACCTGCAACATAATTTAGGATTCATTAAGAATGTTAGAGTGAAAGTGATTATTATTTTCATAGAGTATCTGATTCATGACCATACGGCACACTAGAGAGATAGTATGGTCAATACTATGCTCCGGTCGCCTGATTTTCCCCTTGCTGCTTCGACTGCTAGAGTCATTAGCACCAAGGTACCCATTAATAAATTGATTAAAGGCTGGGTTGGCCTAGGGACGTTCAGGGAGGCCGAATTCAACCCTTAGAATGAAGACACTAGAAGAAAAAATCTTAAGTGCTTGCTCGGGATTTGAACTCAGGACCTCGAACTTATTAGTCCAGTGCTCTACCACTGAGCTAACCTCGCCCCCTTACTTGGTCAATAATGTTTACATATTTTGAAAGAGGATTAGTTAAGGTGTTTTTATGCCTCAGTTTCAACAGAGATTCCTTATCTTTAAGTAGTATTTTGCTTGCTCAAATTGGAAGAGAAAAAAAAAATCATTTTCGTAATTTATGATTTTTTATTTCCGAAAAGGAAAATCCGATGCACATACGGTTAACAAAATTTGCATTGTTTATGGTGCTGATGCTTAGGAGAAAGCAACGTCCGTAAGTAGTTTCATCGGTTCAGAACCGCAAATTTTGACTTGGAAGACACAAAGCGTTCGGGTCGTCCTTCAACTGTTGATGATGACCAAATATGAGCATTGGTCACAGACAACCCTCAATCTAATACATTGTATCTCGCAGAAACGTTTAAGATATCTCATGCAAGTGCCTCAAATCATTTGGGCTGCGGGATAAGTTTCTCGAAGTGATATCTGGGTTCCTCGCAATTTGAAGGAAAATAATTTATTGGCCCGCATTTCCATTTGCGATTACCTCCTGAAACACAATGTTAATTACCCAATGTTAAAGAGTTTGATAACTGGGGATGATAAGTGGGCCCTGCACAATGATATTTTGAGGAAAACGACCTGGGGAAAATGAAGTGACTCGCTGTTATTAAATCCAAAAGCAAGATTACATAAAAAAAAAAGGTCCGACTCGCAGGAACTGCGTCATCTTAGCGCGGTTTTCTTCATATTCCTAGTGTCACTAGTAAAGGAATAAAAGCAGTTATTGCTAGGTTTTGATATTTCGTGAAAAATATAAAATAAAATTTTGAAGTGAAGAATGTACCAAAACAGAAACTGACAGTATCCTAAGCGAAATTGACTCCCCCAGCCTTTCCAACTTTCACTCTAGGAAAACACTATTACCAATATGATTCTTATTTTCTTACCTATACTAAAATACCCATTTCACTGTTAAATATATTTAAAAAATAACCATTGAAAGGTGAGGTAAAATGTGACAAAACCCCGCCCAAAAGAACAAACCAACACATTCGAGGTTTCCGGTACTTATTTCCCCACCCCATCGAAAATTTCTAAAGGTTCATTTTTGTAGAGAATTTAGTAATCTTTCGAATGGACTCCTTCTACTTTCCACGATTTCCCAACCGGTTCGAGATATACATAGATTAAAACTTTTTCATGTCTATTAATAATTTTTCCGAAATAATTCCTGACCTCCAAAATTTAAATATCTTACATTAGATTAATGTCAAACATCTGGAACTAGTTTCAACCGAAGCAATCGTTTCTAAATTCCCAAACTGAAAATCATTTTCAAAACGTAGCTGTATCATTTTTTTTTCTTTTTCGAAAATAGTTAGAGATATCGCCTTAAAAAAGGGTTTCATTCGTTTTCCTACGTTTAGGAACATACCAAAACGAGTACCTACAAGTACATGAACTTGAAAACGTAAGCGATACGATTTTTTTCGCTCCAAAAACCTTGTTCCGGTGGATGGATTCTGCTGGTTAACAACCAAATTTCATAAAAGTCGGACCATTTTTGAGCCGGTGGGAGAGATCAGACAAATATATATATATATATATATATATATATATATATATATATATATACACACACACAAAACCTGTACCACCGTTATTTTCTAGATCTATGGATTCATAAACGTAAACTTTTCTAGTCGGCACTTCAGGATCGCCTTTTATATTCTTAAAAATTCAATTTAACTCTTATCTCATGATAAAAATATTTCGTTCATCGGCATACAACTAAACTGTTATCATATAAGTAAGACTAGTTAGATCTGTAGTAACTTACATCTGCTAATTCTGAAGTAAAGATACCAAGAGCAGAAAAGGCAGCACCCATTCCCCATCCACTAATAAATCTGGCAGTCAGGATTACTTTTATGTTTTCCGATATGCACATTATCACCCAGCCAAGCATCATTGTAGACCAGATGACAAAGAGCGTGCCTTTCCTACCGATGAGATCTATTCCAAATATTGTAAGCAGTGGACCTGGTGCCAAACCAGGCAAGGATCCCAACATGGAGTTCTCAAAACTTGTAAAATTTCGAGACTTCAAGAGAGGCAATGCTGGAGACGGCCAGCACAAAACCACTCCCACTGCAGAGAATAATGTGCAAGCTGAAACACAATGAAATTACATTTTTAGTTTATTTTTTTTTTTATTTTAATAAAGAAAAAGCGGGTCTCCCGTGGTCTAGTGGCAAGCGCCTTGGATTCATAAGCGGGAGATGGTGGGTTCGATTCCCACCTCCGGCAGGAATTTTCTCATCTCAGGGCTCGCTGGGAAAATTCCTCGCCGCACCCTGGATGTCGGCGCTAATGACCTAGATGTAGATACGCCGTATTAAAAAAAAAATAAAAAATAAAAATAAAGAAAAACCACAAAACAAATCTATATATGTATAACAAAATCACTCGTCTGTTTGTGTGTCTGTCTGTATGTTCCTTTTTCAAATCCTCACCGTTTAACAGATGTTGACCAAACTTGGAACACTGGTAGGTCTTGATCCGGGAAGTCTCTTAGGCTAGATCAAACGTTCCTTATACAAATCCAGCCAGTTCGACACATGCAGGCCTTAGTTCGGCCTATGTATGTTCCTTATACAAATCCACACCGTTTGACCGATTTTGAACAAACGGCCCGGATTTTGTAGTCTTGATCCGGGGAGTGCTATAGGATAGGTTAAAATCTTCCAGGACTTACAGTTTGGACGTCAATGGGTTTAAAACTGTGAACCCAAACAGTTACAGATTTGCGTTATTAGATGTTAATATTACTTATTTGGTTTCTAATTTATTTTTGCTTTTCTAGATGCAGAAAAAAGGGGTTGCAGGGCACGCCGGGTAGCAGCTGGTAAATTATAAAACTTATGGCTGTATGTTGTATTACATTTTATTCTCAGCCCCCTCCCCCCCCCCCCCCCCCCCCGAAATTTTCATTTGATAGTAAAAAAAAGTCCGACTCGCAGGAACTGCGTCATCTTACCGCGGTTACGTACATCTCCAACTAATGGAATAGATTAGCATCACAAATCACAGGAAACTGACAGTAGCCAACTTACACAGAAGCGGATAATTCTTAATCTGTATATGTCAATACAATTATCTACTGAAAACGTACTTACTCCTCGACTACTGCTGAGAAGGCTCTATTCTAAACGACCAAAAATTCGCTGTCATTTTAAGTATCTTGTTTTACTAGGAAATTCATTTTACTGTTATAATCAACTGTAAATATGTGCTTCATGGCGAATAAAATTCCATACTGTCGTGGGTTAAATCTTTCTATAAAATAAGAAATAACGATAACTTCAGTTGGAGGCTATAAGGAAGATTAAAACAGCCAACGATTAGCCAGAGCCATCTTGATTTTCACAGCCACTCCATACCTATTACCAATATCTTTCACCGTTTCTTAGCTTATTTTACTACAATACTAATTTTACTGATAAATGCAATTTAAAACAAAAAACAACCAATTAAAAAGTGAGATAAACAAAGAGAAAACTCCTTTCAAAACAACAGAACAAACACTTTTTAAGTTTTAAGCGCTTATATCTCTGATTGACGTTGCCCCATCGAATATTGCTTCAGAACCTTTATTCTAGAGAATTTTGTAAGCATTCGAATGGTCGCCTTCCACTTACCACGATTTCCCAACTGTTATCGAGATGTTTACGAAAAATGTATGAAGATCCGAAAACTTTTCATGTCTATTAATAAAATAATTTTTTTCGCATACTTCCTTAACTCCAAATATAACCAAAATTTAAACATCTTAGTTGGGATTAATTTCCAAGTTGTAGAAAATATTTCAATTGAGTCCCGCGATTCTAAGTACTCATAAAAATATAATGACTTACAAAAATATTGATTCCACTTTTCTCAGGAACGGTTAGAGATATCGCCTTGAAAATGGTTTCATTCGTTTTCCTATGTTAAGAAACGTATAAAAGAAGTAGCTGGAAGTATATTAACTCAAAAACGTAAGCGTTACGATTTTTTTTGCGCGAATTTCGCCCAAAAACTATCTTCCAGTAGGCAGATTCTGCTGGTTAACGAACTTGACCTTTGAAATTAGACGACAGATTTTTGTACCAAATTTCGTTAAAATCGGACCATTTTTGAGCTTGCTAGAGCGCGAACAGACAAGCATATATATAAATATATATATATATATATATATATATATATAAATATATATATATATAAATATATATATATATATATAAATATATATATATATATATATATATAAATATATATATATAAATATATATATATATATATATATATATATATATATATATATATTCTTTTTTATCCTAGGAGGCATGGGGTCATTAAAGCAGTCTTCCTTTAGTACACCACTTTATTTATTGGGCCCGACATGTTTCGTGCATCTTTTCTTCGCACCTCTTCAGGGGCACTTCTTGCAAGGAAGTCCTCCCGTTACCAAGTACTCCCTCTGGATTCCAGCTTAATACTAAGAGGGAGTACTTGGTAACGGGAGGACTTCCTTGCAAGAAGTGCCCCTGAAGAGGTGCGAAGAAAAGAAGCACGAAACATGTCGGGCCCAATAAATAAAGTGGTGTAATAAAGGAAGACTGCTTTAATGACCCCATGCCTCCTAGGATAAAAAAGAATTTTGATATTTTGGGTCATCTATAAGAATAAATAATATATATATATATATATATATATATATATATATATATATATATATATATATATATATATATACAAATTTGGGCCACCTATATTTTCGTGATCTATAAGGTCTGAAACGTGAAAGTTTCTAGTCGGGACTTCCGGATTGCGTCGTGAGGTCAACCTCATAAGCGGGTTCTCCCTATGGAGATAGGGAGTAACTGCGCAAAAATGTGTCATAAAACCTTGAAAAATAAATTAAATAAGATCATTTACTTAATAAAAAAAGTCTGACTCGCAGGAACTGCATCATCTTAGCGCGGTTCCTGTTCATATCCCTATTCTCATTTGAAAAGCATAGAATAGAAACAGATAATATTTTCCTCGGCCTTTGTTCAAAGGGTTTTATGGCTATACCTGGGGTCAGGTCCGCAAGACCCTAGAATCCTCTTCTACCGATACTTCATTTCATACGTTTCAATGAATTGGAAAATATCAAATATTTTCACACATTCCTGTATTCTTTTACTATAGTAATAATTCTACAGATAAAATCAATTAAAAAATAAAATAAAAAAACCAACAGCATAAAGGCAATTGAAAATATTCAAAAGACGTCAACGAATCTTTTTCTCTTGGCAAGCTATATTTCTAACAATGAATTGTTTTTCTTATTTTGCCTAATCTGTTTTATTGTAAAATACATTATCCAACTATAAGCAATTAAAAAATAACAAGGAATAAAAACAGACAAAAAGAACAGTTCGAATAAGCAAAATCAATTACTTTAATGTTTTAAGCACTTATTTCTCCGATTGACATCGCCTAATCAAAACTTTCATCAGAACCTTTTTTGTAGAGCATTTAGTAAGCTTTCTAATGGTATTCTTTCGTTTGCCAAATTCTTAACCTTTTTCGAGATATTAAGGAAAATATACAAAGTTACCAAAACTTTTTATGTCTGTTAATAAAATATTTTATTCTAACCCTTCCTTAACTCCAAACGTAACCAAAATTTCAACATATTAGTTTTAATGAAAGTAGAACATGCAGAAAATGTTTCAACTGAATCCCATGATTCTAAGTACCCAAACCAAAAACGGTATTCAAAAACTATTTTTCCAATTTTCTCGGTTAAAGCTATCGCCTTGAAAATGGTTTCATTCGTTTTCCTAGCCCAAGAAGCCTATAAAAAGAGTAGCCGCGAATTTCGCCCCAAACTCCATCTTCCAGTGGGCGGATTTTGCTGGTTAACGAACTTGACCTTTCATATTGGACGACTGATTTTTGTACCAAATTTCATCAAAATCGGACCATTCGTCTTCGACCTAGAGAGCGAACAGACAAATATATATATATATATATATATATATATATATATATATATATATATAAATATATACATATATATATATATACAAATTTGAACCACCGTTATTTTCGGTCTCTAGGGGTTCTGAAACGCGAAATTGTCGGCACTTCCGGATTGTTTCATTGTATCAACCCTATAAGCGGGGTTCCTCCCTATGGGGGAGGGAGGAACCGCGCTAAAATTGCCGCCTGCAGATGATCGCCCGTGAAAAAAGAGGGTTTCCGTTCGCCGAAGACAGCGCCCCCATATTTATTCGAAGAATTGAAACTTATTTTTCTTTTGGATACTTTAACATCCCGTATAAAACGTTAGATATAAAGAATTGAAAAATATTGATTTGTTATTAATAAATTCAAGAAAATGACTTTGATCGCATAAGGTCTACCGCTTAATTTTGCATACTTTGTTTAAACTCCTGCAAGCTGCCATAGTTAGTGCATGTTTATTAACTCATGTAAGTACACAAATTTCTTTTAGTATGTACACCGAATCCCTCGATAAATATCAATTATCTGGGCGGTCAGGGCAAAATCAAGGAATTCTATTTCCCAAACTCGGTGGGAACCCTGTATATATATATATATATATATATATATATATATATATATATATATATATATATATATATATATATATGTATGTGTATATTGATGGATGTTATTTAAATTGAATATAGGAACATAAATGACAAACATAACCGGCTTTAAGATGAAGATTCCATATTCTAGGAAGTGATTTTACAAAGGATATGGTAAAAAAACATTCCTCTTGACTAGGGTACCTCCCACCATACATTCACTCTGTTGAATTTATCGCTTATTTAGACTTTTATTGGTGATTTCGTATTCCATAATGTATAAGCAGTCATTAATACTGAAATATTCGATCCCTGGTTCTTTAGAGTATCAAATTCAACAAGGCAATATATTTGTTGTGTTTTATTGATCATTGAAACTCTCCATGAAAATGAAAGGAAACAGAAACTTGACAAATAATAATATGTTAATTAATTATCTTCAAGTGTTCGAGATAGTGCCTATTGAACATATAGATTTGAGGATAAATAATTTCAAAATGTGCTGTAAATAGAAATGTTCATGTAGCCGTTATCTATGATAAGAAAATGTCAATGTCAACCTATGTAGGCGTGAACATAACATGTGCAATTGATATTAAAATACTAGTAATATTGTGTAATTCATGGACGTTTCGATAGGTATTACCCTTTTTGCTGATCTATTTTGCATCCGAATGTAATTGAACATCTTTTATTGGCAAAAATTTAAAACTTGTTGGCTTTAGATAGTTGATTTTCTTAGGTCTATGGTTGTTTTTAGAGTATCTTCTAAGGGACTATCCTAAACTGTATGTTTTTTAAGTCCTCTTTTATGACATGAAAGAACTTGAATCTTGGAGTTTGGAATAAGGGAAGTACGTCAGAATTATTATTACTTCAACACTAACATACCAGAAATAGCAGAAAGGTACAGCCTTGTTCGGGAATATGAATAATCTTGGGGAGCTTCATGCTTCTCGACAGTTGCCATCACAAAACAATTCCTAGTTCCAATTAGATAAAAAGCAGTTTTTTAAGATGTATATATCACATTTTATCTAGTCCCCACTCTCGGCCACATTGCTCTATCTTCAGGGTGCAACAATATCAGTGGTAATGTCTATTTGCTTTGTTGGTGTGCAAGTATTTCTCTCAATTGCGAGATTCATTTTATATTTTTTACATTTTTATTAAATGTTGTAGTAATAGAGATTATTTTCCGAAGAAATGTAGCAATAGAGGTTGCACTAATGAAAGAATTGTTGAATGATTTCTTTCATTAGTGCTAAAAGATTTCTTTCTTTCTTTCTCCAGGAACTGCGTCATCATAGCGCGGTTCCGTATATCTCGAAGAAGTGGAGTAGATTAGGCATCACAAATAACAGGAAACTGACAGTAGCCAACTTACACAGAAGCGGATAATTCTTAATCCTCATTCTTGAGGAAGGCTGAATAAGTCAATACAATTATGTACTAAAAACGTACTCACTCTACGAATACTGCTCAGCAGGCTCTATTCCAAACAGCCGAAAATTCGTTGTCATTTTAAGTTCCTTGTTTTACTAGCAAATTCGTTTCACTGTAATAATCAACGGTAAATATGTGCTTCATGGCAAATAAAAGTTCATTCTCTCGTGGGTTAAATCTTTCTATAAAATAAGAAATAATGATAACTTCAGTTGTAGCAGGAGGAAGGTTATATAGACAGGAGTATTCAAAACAAACCTATGTATACGCCATCATGGTTAGCCACAGCCATCTTGATTTCCACAGCTATTCCAATGAGCATTATTCAAATAGTTTTAACATTCTTGTCCCTTGGCGATATAATTAAGACGGCCAGATTTTTTAAATTTTTTTCTTCTTGGAATCACTAATGGAATAAATAGGAAATTAATGCTACCAAAATTAAATTCTGAATTTCAAAATTTAATGTCAAAATTATTAATTTTATAGGCCCAAAATCATTACCGTCCGCTGTCCCTGGAAACATTTATTACACTTTACTATTTTTTTTTTTAGGGGGGAAGGATATTATATTTTTTGCTCATGTGATGTTTCATTTTAACATAATAATATTTAAGGTGAATTCATATACCGAACCCATCTCAGCTCAGCGCATAAAACGTTCTCGTCTATTGACTTAACATGTTGCTCTCCTTCCATCTTCCCCTTGATGTCCTGGCATACAATCGATGATTTACATAACAGTGACCACTTTCCAATCATTTCATCCATTAACACTAGCGATAATGGCTTTGCGATGCTAAAGAAGAGATGGCTACTCCAGAAGGCAGACTGGCTTAAGTTTCAATCCTCAATTACAACAACTGACTATAGCAACACAAATTCTGAAGAACATTGCCGTCTATTAACTAATTCAATATTAAATGCAGCTAACATCTCTATTCCCACAAGCCAGAATAAACCCAAACAGAAATGTGCCCCTTGGTTTAACTCGGAATGTCGCGCAGCCATACAGCTCCGGAGAAAGTCACTGAAGAAATTCCAGAGGACAATGTCTACCACAAACTTCATAGAATTTAAGAAAGCTAGAGCTCATGCTAGAAGAATAGTCAAGTGCAGCAAGGCCGAATACTGGAATAAGTACATTGAAGGTATTGACTCAACCACGCCCACATCTGATATATGGAGGAGAGTGAGAACAATGCATGGCTCCAGTAAGGAACGTCCCCTCGTTCTTTCTGTTGACGGTTTACTCACTGCAGATCCCGAAATTATTATCGAAAAGCTTGCGGAGGTCTTCGATATAGATGACAACTTCTTCAGTACTGAATTCATTGAACATAAAGAACAAACTGACAGAACACCAATTTACTTTGAACCTCAGCACCATATAGAAAACTACAATTTACCTTTCTCCATATGGGAACTGAAATGCGCCGTTCGCGGTCTTAAGGGCAAATCTTCTGGGCCTGATCTCATTCACAACGAAATGATCAAGCACTTCAGCTCGAGCACACTGAACGACCTACTAAATTTGTTCAATAAAGTGTGGCTAACTGGTGTCATTCCGAGCAGTTGGAAGCAGTCCTTTATCATCCCCATACCAAAATCAAAGAAAGACAGAACACTACATACAAGCTATCGCCCTATATCACTGACCAGCTGTCTCGGCAAGATCATGGAGAGAATGATGAACAGGAGACTGCAGTGGGTATTAGAAGCAGACAATCTTTTAGGCTCTGAACAATCTGCTTACAGAAGTGGAAGGTCAGCGATTGATAATCTAGTTATTTTTGAAGCAGAAATACAGAATGCATTTATTAATAAACAGGTTATGATCGCTGTCACGCTCGATATTAAAAATGCCTTCAATTCCATCTGGAGGCGGAGTATTTTGAAGAAACTCAAAGAGTGGGGCTTCAGCGGAAATCTACCAGCTTACATAACAAGTTTTCTAAATGATCGCCGGTACCAAATTTACACCAATGGTACTCTCTCCAGTATAAGATCCTCAAAGTACGGAGTCCCACAAGGCAGTGCCTTAAGCACAACTCTTTTCAGCATAGCCATCAGCGAAGTCCGCAAATGCTTCACCTGCAATGTCAGAGGTCTACTATACGCCGACGACTTACTTTTTTTCTGCAAATCATACAACCTCACATTCATAAAGTCAAACATTCAGGCAACGATCTCAAGAATTTTTAAATGGTTTGAAGAAAGTGGCCTGCGGATATCAGTGGAAAAGTCGTGCTGTATTCTTTTTAAGAGAACTAAGGGCGAGATTGACCTTCCCACCTTTACCTTCGGGCAGACTCCCCTCCATTACAGCAACGAAATCCGCCTTCTCGGACTAACATTCGATCGCCGCCTTACATGGACTCCTCACGTTGTGGATCTGAAGCGGAAAAGCCTAGTGCGGATGAAGCTGCTACATTTCCTCTCCAAAACCCCTTGGGGATCAAATCGGAAATCCCTCCTGAGAGTATATTTGGCCACGGTCTGTTCTAAGATTGACTATGCCAGTTTTATTTATGGTTCAGCCAAGAAGCCCGTCCTCTGTCTTCTTGACGCAGTTCACTTTTCTGGAATACGTCTTGCCACGGGAGCCTTCCGGTCAACACCAACTTTATGCCTCTGTGCTGAGTCTGGTGTTCCACCTCTGAACTATCGCAGGCAGAAACTGGGAGCAAAATACATTGCCAAAATTTGCAATTCTCCTAGACACCCGTGCTACCCATACATCTTTAATCCCAAGTTTGTCGACAAGTATGACCGTGCCTCATCTGGAAGTTTTCCTTTAGCACTCCGTATGACTGGTGAAGTTCAGCTGATCTCCTCCACACAAGTACAACAGAAAGAAGCCTCAACAAATGCCTCCCCTTGGACCTTCACACCGCCCGAACGCCACTTCTTGGCCGTAAACAAGAATTCTATGACAGACATCGAGCTGAGTTCCTATCTGTGCGAATTCTTGGGTAGTATCGCAGAGAGGAGGGTATACTACACCGATGGTTCCAAGATAGAATCTTCAACTGCCTGCGCGGTGATCGATTCTGACATAGTTTTTATATTTAAACTCTCTCCCCAATGTAATATCTTCACTGCTGAACTATTTGCAATTGCCACTGCCTTGCAACTAGCTCAGGAAGCCCCAGAGAAGAACATCATAGTATGCACCGACTCAAGAAGTGCTCTCGAAAAGGTTGAAGATATTTTTACTGAAAACTTCCTTGTTTTAAAAATCCTTCAGTATAGCAGAACTCTCAGAGACAGTGGAAAAGCTGTCCATCTAATGTGGATTCCCGGACATCGTGGGATTCCTGGCAACGAGAAAGCCGATCAAGCTGCACGGGCTGCGCACAGTTTGAGCGACATTACCAGGGTTCCTCTATCTGGCAGGGAGCTAGTAGCGCCAGCAATATGCAAGATCGAAGAAGGATGGAGAAAGACGTGGTTGGATTGCGGAGAACAAAAACTTAAGCAAGTCAAGCATGACTTGAGTGCCTGGTCCTCCTCAAACAGAATATCAAGAAGAGAGGAGGTTGTCCTAGCTCGGCTCAGACTCGGCCACTCTAGGCTGACTCATGGGTACTTGATGTCTAGAGGAATCCCACCTGTCTGCGGAAGATGCAATCAGCTGATCTCTATGAAACATATTTTCGAGGACTGCCCTCGTTATAGGCTGATGCTCCAACAGCTGGGAATACCAAGGAACTTGACAGAAGCTCTGCGGGACGATGGCAAAGCAGTTGGCCTAGTTGTGGAATTCTTAAAAAAGACGCAATTATATCTCATGATATAAAATAATAATTTAATAATAAATAAATATATTTATGTATACGTGCACGGGTATATACTCATGTGCGTGTAAGTATGTATGTATGTATGTGGGTGTGTATATGTGTATGAACGTGGGTGTATGTGCATATACGTGTGCTAGATTAGTTTTAGAATTGGTATTACTATAAATTTTGTTATTTAGTATAGTTTTAGTATTAACATTGCATCCAGTAAAGTATTAGTTTTAGTACAAATAGTTGTAATAGTTATGTTAAGTTTGTATTAGTTACTTAGTTTGTATTCGTTAGTGTTAAAAAAAAAGGAAAAAAAAAAGAAAAAAAAAAAAAAAAATATATATATATATATATATATATATATATATATATATATATATATATATGACATTACTCAGAAAAATAGATATATAAATATAAAAAAGATATATATATATATATATATATATATATATATATATATATATATGCATTAAAAAAAAGGATATATACAACATTACTCAGAAAAAATAGATATATACATATAAAAAAGATATACATATATATATGTATATGAATTAAAAAAAAAAAAAAAAATTATATACAAGTCTCTTAACTGTATTAATAGTGCTATACTGTATGTTAGTATTAGTTTTAGTGCAAATAGTTCTATTAGTATCTAAGTAACAAGTTAGTCGTAAGCAATGACATAGGTTAAAAAAAAAAAAAAAAAAAAAAAAGAGTAGAGGTCATAAAAATTACAGTTGATTGTCATGCACTGTCCTAAACACAAAATTACAATCCCTCTCACGACATATACACGACTCTCTAGCACTACACTTCAGGGCGGTGAGGACCTAGATGTTTTCTGCCCTTAAACACCCAATCCATCCATCCATCCATCCATATACCGTAAAAGTGGGTTACTTTGGCCCTAGGGTGTAATTTTGTCCGAAAACAAAAAAGTGTTTGCATCATGTGTAGCAGCAGCTGATATTGTCAGGTTCACGTACTAACTCAGGATTCTGCTAGGCCTGAGTACCTGCTAGAAGGCACCGACTGTTTAATAGTTCTAGTGATCCCTGCTAGGTCGTAGTAGACGTTGTTCACAGCCTATTGTAAAAGATATGTTTCTGTTCTCCTCAAACTTCCGTCTGCACAAGGAGAACAATAGATGTTTTAGCTGAAGTAAGAAATGAATATTTTAGGCAATATCATCCCTAACCAGGATATGTACTGGAATTTTGCTTAATTGTATTTGCAGTTCGAATATAGATCTATTTTAAATATGATACTGTTAACTGTTAAATATCGGGTTACTTTGTCCCAAGAAAAAAGTGGCCCAAAGTAGCCCCTGGTACTAAAATTATGTTTGAATATTATGGAAAACGATATTAAATATTTTTACATAATACTTACTTTTTTTCTCCGTAATATAAAAGGTACCATCAATATTATTTTCATTCTAAATTTTAAAAAATGCTGTAAAATTACATACGAAAACCAGAAAATAGAAAATATCATGATTATTATCGGAGGCTAAACTTAAACGACTGTTTGGAAGCCATTAGGTCAGAAGAAACGAAAAAAAAATGATTTGTCAATTATGTACCATTTGCAATAGCGCCTTAAAAGTTGTCCCTCAGTTTTGACATCATTACCGTCCGCCTTTTTGAATCAACGAGATAACTTATCAGGATGGAGCAAATTGTTTCCAAATAGATGTTGGAGCAGCTCTCCCAAACTGATTTTTGTTGTCCAAAAGAGAAATGTTGTACGTATCAGTTTTTGCGATATGTTTTATCTGGTAAATCACGATTGGAGTATTTTGCTGGTCATTACCGTCTCCCATTTTATTACTCAAAACATCCATGAAATTTTTTTTTTCGTCTAACAATTAAATAGTGCTTCAAAAACTATGTATTTTATTAATATAATTCTTTTAGAAAAAAAATTAAAAATATTTTTGTAGCAAATATCATTACCGTCAGCATCATTACCGTCCACATCATTACCGTCCTACTCTACATTGGATGGTAATTAGAGTTGGCATAATTTTATTTAGAAATAAAAATAAGAATTTATGTGTACCTCATTTATTTGTATTCACGTATGTCATATATATAAATGCAAATAAAATTGTATTCACAAATTTTTCTGTAAATAAATTTTAATTTAGAGGAAAAATTCTAAATATACACAAAAATTGTGAATATTCACAAAAAATCAAGTGATTACAAAAACATTCACATTTAAATATACGAATACAAATAAATTCACATTAAAATTTGTGAATAAAAATGTATTCACAAAAACATTCACAACATAAATTATGTATTTGTGCGTATAAACAAAAGGTGATATTCGAAAGGTTATTGAAGGGAGTATTCTGCTGGATATTGAAGCTAGTATTAGGAAGAATATCGAAGATGATATTTGGAAGGGTATTGAAGATGGTATTAGGAAGGGTATTGAAGATGGTATTAGGAAGGACATTGAAGAGGGTATTAGGAAGGACATTGAAGAGGGTATTAGGAAGGGTATAGACGGTGGTATTAGGAAGGGTTTTGAAGGTGGTATTAGGAAGGATATTGAAGGTGGTATTATGTCACTTGAAATGCTTCCAGAAAGGCCTTCACCTGATGTTGCTCTTGTAGAGGGACTCGGTATAATGACGACATGAATTGACGATATTTGGAATTGCGTGATTGATTTTTAAATATTCAGAAAAAATATTCAATATTCTTCATACGATTAAAAAAAAAAAAAAAAAAAAAAAAAAAAAAAAAAAAAAAAAAAAAAAAAAAACAGTAATGGGTGCATGACCAACTAGCGACAAAAATTAACCATCACACGTATGTTCAATTGGTACAAAAAAAGTTGATTTCTGTAAAAATCACTTCCACTCAGAGCCTATCGAATAAAATTTAAAAATTTGGATCAAGCTCAACAATCCAATTTTGAGTCATGCAACAGGTAGAAATAATTGATAATACAAATTTGTGATATGTTTTATTTAATCAACTCATTTGATTTTTAACTGAGCCTTAATACAGACTATAAAATAAATTCTTTATTTATGTGTATAGTATATATATATATATATATATATATAAATTCATTTTTAGATGAATAAAAATAAAATATGTAATGACGTTAATGACCTAAAGGAGTGACATGCCATAAAAATTAAAACACTTGCTACGGACAGACAATAAATAAGAGAAATTAAAAAGAACAATCAAAATCTGGCGAGATTATCTATCATCAGAAGAGACCAGGTTTCGTAACCCGGTTTAGAATTGGACACTCACTATCAAACATTCGTACTTGTACAATATAAAAACAGGAGAAACAGGTGAGCTTATAATGTAATGTTTCCCTGACAATAAAACAAATACTGACAGACTGCTAAAAAAAGAGACAATTTATTCTCTAAAGGTACCCTATGTTACATCTACACTATGTTACATTACTTAGAGAACACTAATTTATACGCTTGTTCAATATAAAAGTATGAAGTACACGTAGAAAAAAAACAGGCTGCTCGCACTTTGTTTCAGGCTACGGACAGCTTGAAACCTATGACTAAGTGCCAGCATTTTTAAATAGAATTCCACATATTTCAGCCTAAAATAGGATTCCACTAGTTAGAGTGCCCGCACTTTATAATAGAGTGTTGGAATCACCAAAGCTAGCATCCAACAATAGAGTGCTAGCACTCTACTTTTGAGTGCGTACCCCTAGACTTTAGACGCCTGGCACTCTGATTCTGGCTTCTAGCAGCCTACGCATATAGGCTGCTGGCACTCTGATTCTGGCTTCTCGCAGCCTACCCATATAGGCTGCTAGCATCCTATATGGATGGGTTACATTGACCCCATCCATATAGGATGCTAGCAGCCTACAGGGAGATGACTTTATTATGTGGATAAAAAAGAACAAAGATAAATTCATAGTGATGATAATGAGACTTTATTTAGGTGTGGCGTAATTTACATGTAACAGGTACTATGTAAACTTTTTAACAAGTAGGTATGAGGTATACACTTTCTAACAAATATAGGTATTTACAAGTATGTATTAGGTATTAGGTACAAAGTACTTATGAACAATATTGAACAAGTAGGTCTATTTCAATAAATATTTTTATTCGTTTTCATGACACTTATAGCCGTATTCATAAAGCCGAAGACTGTTGATTTCAGCATCTGTTCAAATAGGAACAAAAAGAAATTTTTATTAATAATAAAAGAAAAGTTGTTGTTGTTGTGTGTTTTGTATAATTAAAAAGACAGATAAATAGGCATTTTTTAAAGTTTAAAATTTCGTACTAAATTCAAATCTACCACGAAATTAGAAACTAACTATAAAATAAGGTTTTGTATATGAATATAATCATAAATAAAGGAACTCTAGAAACAGAATGGACACCAAAAGAAAAGTCCAGTAATACAATTTTAAACCAATATTCAAGCCACGCGGAACGTATGAAAAAGGACATACTTAATAATTTTATCTAAAAAGCCATAAAAAGAATTTGATATGGATGAATTTAATAATAATAATTAATAATTTTATTTGTTTTTCTTCCACTTTTATGAAAATGGTCCTAATGCTGAAACTTTAAAACGTAAAAAATAATAAATAATAAATGAAAAGGTTTGAAGTGGAAATCATTTAAAGTAAGAATGTGTTAAATACCTATTTTGTTCCAATGACATAGTACCTTCATAGTTAAATAAAAAAAAAGTCCGACTCGCAGGAACTGCATCATCTTAGCGCGGTTCCGTTCATATCCCTTTTGTCATTTGAAAAGCTTAGAATAGAAACAGATAATATGTGGTTCGGCCTTTGTTCAAAGGGCTTTATGACTTTACCTGGTCGGGTCCGCCAGACCCTAGAATCCTCTTCTACCGATACTTCATTTCATACGTTTCAATGAATTGGAAAATATCAAAATTTTTCACATATTCCTGTGTTCTTTTACTATAGTAATAATTCTACAAATAGAATCAATTAAAAAATAAAATAAAAAACCAACAGAATGTCAATAATGTCAATTGAAAATATTCAAAATACGTTATCGAATCTCTTTCTCTTGGCAAGCTATATTTCTAACAATGAATTGTTTTTCTTATTTTACCTAATCTGTTTTATTGTCAAATACATTATCCAACTTTAAGCAATTAAAAAATAACAAGGAATAAAAACAGACAAAAATAACCGTTCGAATAAACGGATTCAATTACTTCAAAGTTTAAGCACTTATTTCTCCGATTGACATCGCTTATTCAAAACTTTCTTCAAAACCTTTTTTTTAGACCATTTAGTAAGCTTTCGAATGGTAACCTTTCGCTTCACAAGATTTTCAACCGTTTTCGAGATATTAATGAAAGTATACGAAGTTCCCAAACCTTTTCATTATTTCTAGCAACAGAAAATTGGTCTCATTTTACCTATCCTGTTTTACACACAAATACATTTTCCTAACTTAAGAAATTAAAAATAAAAATCAATAAAAAACTAAGGGAAAGAGACAAAAATTACGAAAAGAACGACAAAAAACCGTTCATAAGAGGTAAACAGACGTATTTGAAGTTTTAAGCACTTATTTCTTCGATCGACATCACCTAATCAAAAATTGCTTCAGAATCTTTTTTGTAGAGAATTTAGAAACCTTTCAAATAGTTTCTATCCGCTTATCAAAATTTCCCAACAGCGTTCGAGATATTAATGAAGGTAAACGAAGTTCCCAAAACTTTTCATGTTTATTCATAAAATATTTTATTCTAACCCTTCCTTAACTCCAAACGTAACCAAAAGTTTACCGTGTTAGTTTTGATGAAATTCATACATGCAAAAAATGTTTCAACTGAATCCCACGATTGTAAGTACCAAAACCAAACTAGCCTTTGTATTTGTGTCGGCAGATACCTGGGGTATATTTACAACTCTTGAGGATTAACTCCTAGCAGGTACATGTTTCTGTGGACCTTTTGTTCCTACAGGCAGAGAAAGGACTCTCTATTCCCTCATAGTATCTAACCTATGTGAAGTTGAATATTGTTTCTAATTATACGTATCCTGTTTTATTGACAAATATATTTGACTACTATAAGCAATTAAAAACACTAGGGAACATGCCAAAGAACTCGGAGTTGGAGCCTCGATAGTTTCAAGTCATTTGAAGGAAATCGGCAAATCCAAAACTGACATTTCATACGGTACAGCCTGATATATTTCCAGCAATGAATTGTTTTTCTTATTTTAATTAATCTGTTTTATTGTCAAATACATTATCCAACTATAAGCAATGAAAAAATAACAAGGAATAAAAACAAACAAAAAGAACCGTTCAAATAAACGAGCTCAATTACTTCAAAGTTTAAGCACGTATTTCTCCTATTGACATCGCCTAATCAAAACTTTCATTAGAACTTTTTTTGTAGAGCATTTACTAAGCTTTCTAATGGTATTCTTCCGTTTACCAAGATTCTCAATCTTTTTCGAGATATTAAGGAAAGTATACAAAGATACCAAAACTTTTTATGTCTGTTAATAAAATATTTTATTCTAACCCTTCCTTAACTGCAAGCGTAACCAAAATCTCAACATATTAGTTTTAATGAAAGTAGAACATGCAGAAAATGTTTCAACTGAATCCCATGACTATAAGTACCGAAACCAAAAAACGGTATTCAAAAACTATTTTTCCAATTTTCTCGAAAACGGTTAAAGCTATCGCCTTGAAAATGGTTTCATTCGTTTTCCTAGCCCAAGAAGCATATAAAACGAGTACTTACAAGCTTATGAACTCAAAAACGTAAGCTTTACGATTTTTTTGCGCGAATTTCGCCCCAAACACCATCTTCCAGTGGGCGGAGTTTGCTGGTTAACGAACTTGACCTTTCAAATTAGACGAAAGATTTTTGTACCAAATTTCATCAAAATCGGACCATTCGTCTGGGAGCTACAGAGCGAACAGACAATATATATATATATATATATATATATATATATATATATATATATATATATATACATATATATATATATATATACATATATATACAAATTTTAACCACTATCATTTTCGGTCTTTAGGGGTTCTGAAACGCAAATTTTCTAGTCGGCACTTCCGGATTGCGTCAACCTTATAGGCGGGGTTCCTCCCTATGGGGGAGGGAGGAACCGCGCTAAAACGTAGCTCTGCCAAAATTGTACCCAACATTTTTCATTTATAGGTATAGTATCTAAATTATAACCAAAGAAATATTAGTAAGAGTTATGTTCATAAAATAAACCTACATTAATAAAATAAATGAACTTATTAAAATAAATGGATTAGTAAAAGTACTTACTGGGCTGATTCAACCTCCTTCTTATCTCTTCCCAAATATTGTCCCTGCGTTGTTGGTTACTGTATTGAGGGTTTCTCAAATTATATAACTCGTCGTACTCCTTCACGATCACAATTAATTGAGCTGCATCCATCTCAAGTAAGAAAGGAGTTAGCATGTAGTAACAACAGTGGTTAGCAACAGAATGAAGATAATAATCAGATCCGTCCGGAGAAGAAGGAGGGGGCGAGCATATTTCCGCAATTCCTGAGACAGCCTGTTCCGGACGGACGGAAGCTTGAAGCAGGCTGCCGGCAGTCTAATGTAGACTCAGCTATAGAGGTTGGAAGCCTATTTCTAAGTTCTTATGTCACTCTGATTTAATGGCATTCTACATTGAAGTTCCTTTTCAGTTAAGAAATCCAATTTTGAAGTGCAGGAACCCTATTTAAGACAGCAGGTATTGGAAGCCTAAAGCTGGATGCAGACTGTACCCCCAGAACAGAGTTCAAACACTCCAAAATAAAATGCCTCGAAAATGCGGCACTGTAAAATAGTCTGATTTAGGATGTCGCACCCTATAATTTGCTGACGGAACCCTACTCGGGCAAAAGTAAGATTTCATTTTTCTCTCCGTGTAAAGGACAACAAAGTCTGTGATAATTCTTCGAATCAGTCATTTCTATATGGTGTGCGAAAATTATATCGATTTTGGATGCATCAGTCGATAGAGCAGGATTTGTCTTCATTTTTGCTGTTTCCTCCATGAATTGAATAAATCGCCGATTTCCACGTTTCTTTAGATCCAAGTTCAAACCCCCAATCAATGTGAAAGTGATGGTGTGGTATTCTTTTTTCTCGATAACTTTGAAAATACGATCAAAAAACTCAAATAAAAAAAAATCTATAAATCAAAAAATAATAATCTATTGTATAAGACCAGATCTCATTTTGCAATATGGTCCCTACAGACCGATATAATAGATTTTTGGGACACCCTTTGGTAAGTTTACCCACTACAATAAAAGCATGGTCCATGCTAATATACCATCGTTTTGGTAAACTCTTCGCCAAGAAAGTAAGCAAGAAGAACACATAAAAACATCTCAAGAATGCTCTTCAATACATTAATTTTTGGTATTAAGCATAACATTTTCTTGCTGCTCTTTACTTCTTAGATTATCAGATCTTATTTCTTTATTTTAAATATTTTTGAAAATAATTGAATTCATTGATAAAAACAATGCATTCCGTTCTTCCTTTACACATTCTTTATAATTTGTTTATTTCAACCTCCGCTTTAACAACATTGCAGCAAAATTTAACTACTCGTCTGAACATACAATAGTGGGAACGTCAGAGTATACAATTTCTCGCTGGATAAAAAATATACTATCTTTTTGGTAAACTCTTCACCGGTAAAGTAAGCAAGAAGAAGATATGAACACTTCTCAAAAAACCTCTTCAATACATTAATTTTTGGTATTAAGCATGACATTTTCTTGCAGTTCCATTCTCCTAGAAGTCCCATGGAAGTAGTCCTGTATTTCTTGAAGAGTCATCTTTGTCACTTCAGGAATTAAGAATAATCCAAAAGAGAAGAAGAACAGTAAAATGCTGTAACTGAAATTAAAAATAGATTAATACTTAATCCGAAAAGAAGAAATAAGAAAAAAAAAGTCTGAAACAGAACATACGCCATAAATACCGGACCAAAGCCAAAAGCATCCTTAGCTAGGCCAAAGATTGTTATTCCTACAAATCCTACGAATGTAGAAAATATTCCACATATCCCAGTTGCTGATCCTTTTACAGAAGGCGCAAACAAGTCTGATACCACAGCCCAGACCAATCCTCCAAGTCCTGTATAAAAAACGTAATGTGGATTTAATGTTTTACAAGAAAAAGTCTGCCAAAAAAAGAATGGTTTGAACTAAAC
Organism: Gonocerus acuteangulatus; assembly: GCA_946811695.1. Lineage (NCBI taxonomy): Eukaryota > Metazoa > Arthropoda > Insecta > Hemiptera > Coreidae > Gonocerus > Gonocerus acuteangulatus. The sequence goes on along the minus strand of OX328123.1, from coordinate 115,080,988 downwards.
AATAATACTGTCAACGATTTCTGATTCAAAAGATTGGTGAGGAGACCCGATGGCCGTGAGGGTTAAGGCGTGAGCACTTAACACTCCGTGCCAAAGGTCGTGGGTTCGATTCCCACTAGGGGTGGTGGCTTTTCTTTCGAAAAAAGAAAAGGCATCACCTCTATCCTGGCTAGAAAAGGGTGGTGACCTATAGATAACCCGTCCTAAAATTCGTAGTTAATCATAAATGGACGTTAAAATTAAAATAAATAAAAGATTGGTGAACCTTAAGCAGATCAGAATTTTTCCTTTTTGAGGATGGGACACCAGTGAGTAGATGGAAATTGCTGTCTCGTCAACTAATTGTGGCGTCAGGAGGCTTGTGTAAAAAATCCGATTAGCAGCCACGATCATCCATAACATTCCTATCCCTAGAGTCGTTTGAGAACCTTGGAATAAAAACATTTAATAATTTGTTTTCAAGCTTCTTGCTAATTTGGGGGAAAACTGGTTTCACTTTTCACGCGGTTCCTCCCTCACTCCATAGGAATCACGAGAAGATGATGCAGTTCCTGCGAGTTGGACTTTAACAAAACCAAAGTTTATGGGATCGCCAAGTTTCCCTAATCTTACCTTCAAAAGAGGTTAGCTATGGCTGACCTATGGTAGTTACAAACTAATAATTACAAACTTTTCTATTCGCCAGGATAGGCAAAAATCAACTAATTATTTCTTTCTGTAATACATAATACAGACAAAAATAAATCGTATATTCAATCTCACCTAAATATACTGATGTCATTAAGCTAAATGCGCCCAACATTGGAAGAAATCTATAAGATGATACATCGTGGCCCTTTTCAAGAAGAAGAAAATAACTACCAAGCAACAACTAAAAGGAAAAACACAAAACAATTAAAATTCCATGTTACATTTAAATTCACTAACTAAAAAAAATATTACTTAGTTACTGCTATAAAAATGATAACGGCCTTTACTGTCGATAGTACATAAGAATATATAAATGGTCAAATGACAAAAGGTCAAAAACACTATTTATTGCAATGTTTTTAAGGATTTTATATACTTTATTGATTTATTTTTCGAATAAAATTACAATTCTTACAAGATAATAAGTGCTGACTTTTAGGGATTAATATTGTCCCATTATATTATATTCTTATTCAAAGCTACAACTAATTATTTTGGAAGAAACTAAATTTTCGAATTATTGACTAATAAGAACTTACGTGACTAATTGAACACCCAAAGCCAGCCATAATTAGAAGAACTCTATTCCCATATCTTCTAATGAGGAGAGGAGCTTGAGAACTCGCAAAAATAGAATACACAGTAAGCCCAATAGGTATATAAGCTGCATTGAAATAATATTCTGCTGCTTGAAAAATGGTTTGTGCATAAGCTGCGAACACACCAAGCCCAGCTAGTTGCTGCATAAAAAGAATAAACCAAGCTACAGCAAATTGTTTCAGTACTACTTTCGATGTGAGAGCTTTTCCAATGCTGACTTTATTCTGCCTTTCCTTCGTAATGGTTTGCTGAAAAATGTATGAATGAGTACATGAGTTTTTAATTGTTTATAATAAATAAAGGGTGCATTATATTAATTATTATTTTTAAAAACTAAAATTTAAAATAATGGATGTTAGTTAATTATTAATTAATTATCTGTTAGCAATATATATATATATAATAGCAAATAAATGCAAAAATCTGACTTCGATGGTAGTTGTTAATGCCGCGATCCTGGATGTTTACCGGACGTTTAGAAAGAACTTTAACACAATCATAATCATTTCCTAAGAAGAAAAATGTTTGAATCATAGGAATATGGGGAAAAACAATAAACATTCATTCGATTTACTGGAATGTTTGTTTTGTGATTAACTTTCAGGTAGTTCTCCCTATTTCGATGCTTCATATGTTCATTGATTAAGTATAGTTTAGTAATTAACCCACTTCTACGCCATAACCAGTACTATTATAATGCTTCACTCTTTACAAATACAAAATAAATGTTTGCAGATTGCCAGCTAGTTCCTCCACTAGGGTAACTAGGGGTCATCTACGTGAAATTTATTATATTTCATGGTTATTACCTAGTCCTACTTCAGTCACTGACCAGTCAAAAAATAATTTCTTCTCAACGATATTTTGCCTGAGACTGGCTGGCTGGTTCTGATTCGGAACAGTGACTGATGTGTGTGAATAGACTGTCAGTCCCATTTTAGTCAAGAAAGCATATTTCTTGTGACCAGTGTTGTAAAATACCCGGGTATTTATTCTTAAGGGTAAATACCCAGGGTAAATACCCAATTTCATAAATACTCGGGTATTTAAGGTATTTAACTAAACCGCGACTTAGTAATCGAATATTATAAAATGTCATGGATCTGGCCAGTTTAGAGCTATTGCAACACTGGGAAACTATTAAAACAATAATAAATTATAAAATAGGATCACTGAGAGGTTAATAAATTATAACCTGAAAATTTGCCATGGACCTTCCGACTACCAATAAAACAAGTTGTTTGCCTAAATTTGATACTACTGTACTGCATTTACAAAAATTAGCCTCTGCTAAAACTTTGGACTAGGATTATCTCAATTTCTCAAAACTCAAATTAAGTTACCTACTCATTGATTAAAACAGATGTACCTTTCAAGCCTCTCCACCATAAGATGGGACTTATTTTATTATTTTCTTTGTCATTGTCTTCAAGACCTTCCCAAACAAAGGATCTTTGCCATAATACCTCTTGGTCCCTATAGCCAGCTGTTTTTCCGAAGATCAACTGATTTCAATCCCATGCTTCTGCCTAACTCACACACAAAACAAATGGAAGAGTTCAACAAGTCTGCAGCAAGATGTGCGTTTCCAACACCAAACTGAATGCGTTTCTCCTATTTAGTTAACACAAGTTTTTCCTCCGTTTTTTGAAGAGAAGATTCTGGGTTTCTTGTTGAAGAGTTTTCAGTAATTCTTAAATCTCTTATGAACTGTGTGGATCAAAGGGACATTTAACTGAATGGCAGTGATAAGTTCAACAATTGGAACAAGGATGTTAACTAGTTTCCCAACTCGGCCTCAAAACACTCTGTCATCAAGAAGCTACCTTTTCATTTCTGGTAAGATTTCCGCTTACTGTAATGTTGTTACTACTGTGTGAGCATAATTTCAAATAATATTAACAAGGATCACAAACTTAAACTTAACTTAAAATGGTTTTGAACTATTATAATAAACATTAAAAATGTTTTTGGCCCTTTTTTAAAATTTAAATAAGTCCTTAATAATTAAATAGGCTTCATTAAAACCTTTTTAAAATTAATTAACCTTCCCCACTGTAAAAGTAATCATGAAAATTCATAGAAATACATTAAGTTGTAAATACCCAGACCGACTTTCTTTAAAATATTACTGGGTAAGTATTAATGTTTATTAAGCTTTTATGATCGAATGGGCAAGTTTCAGTCCTTGTTTGCACCAAAAAATATTCAAGGAAGTTGAATCAAGCTTAAAAACTGAAAATACCCACTTTTTGGGTATTTACCTTCCCTGTGGGTAAATACCCGGGTAAATACCCAATTTATATTTACCTACCCACTGGGTATTTACCCACCCCACATTACTGCTTGTGACTGATACTAGATGGAACTGCCGGAACGGACTCCTGTCGTGACTGGATCGTGACTGAACTGTGTATAGACCTTAACTCGTCAAATTATACTGTTTAATTATATGTATAGGATATACTTCCTCCGATCCACTGCAAGCCATTTTTTTTTAACGTTTTATACATTTTAAAACATTTAAAAGTTATCCAACCAAATATTTCGACAACTTACTGTATACCATTTACGTAGGTAAGAAATTTAAGTGGATATTATTCTAGTTAGACATGAGACGAATGTGGAAAAAAAAAACGCATTTTGACCATATACTACAGGTATTGTGAGGCTGGTAAGAGAAGATTCTATTTTAGAAAAAAAAACTATTTTGTTTATATCGGCAGTCATCTAAGAAACCGCCTTTGGAGGTTAATGTCCACCTTGGTCCGATTCGCAGAAACTGCGACTTCAAAGCGCATTACCGAATCATTCTTATATCTAGAGGAATTTTTAAAGCAAGAAATAGAAACAGTTCATATTTTTTTTTATATTTCTTGAAAAATATAAGTGGCTACTGCAATGATATCTCGAAGAAAAGAGATTTTTGGCGCCACAATGCACATAAAACTGAAATTGCAAACTCACTGCAAATGAAACTGAAATTATTCACGAAGCCCCTCAGTCATAAGAAAAACTCTTCGTATTCATTTCACAGCTTAATGCAAATAAAATTACATAAAACAATTAAAAGCTGACGAAAACAGAGACAAAACACTATTCTAATGGGTAAAAAATTAAAAATAAGCATTCATCAAGGTTATAGAAAACAAAGATAGACTGGATTTAGTTGCAGGATGGGATAATAGATTATTACCCTTCGCGTTTTGAATGAGCCAATTCACAGTAGATCATTGACAATGTTTAGATAGATATATGGATGCTGTGGTTCCATCAAAACCTAAGTATTCTAGAAATTACATTTAGCATATATAATCTAATCTAGAATTAGAAATATTATTTATTAAAAAAAATAACATACCAGTATCTGCGACAATTCTTCATCAACCATTTCCTTTGGAGCGTTCTTTCTGATCCATAAGAGGGTTGATTCTGCCTTCTTTATTTTACCCTTAGCAATATAGTAGTAAGGACTCTCAGGGAGGAACCAGAAGAAAATCCCAAACACACAGGTAACTCCAGCAGACACAAAAGTAAGTGTTCGGTAGGAGACGAAAGGTCCAATGGCGTATTCTGCCAGTGCACCCAATGACAGGAATATTGACGCCATACTGTTTAATGAGCCGCGTACAGCAACCTAAAACATCGTTTTATTTTAGATGTAAGGAGCCTTTTTCCCCTACGCACATCATTCCTTGTTAAAAAGCAGATTTTAATGGGCCGGTCCTCGTTTTGTGGTTTCCTAAATTCAATGTCTTGGGTATCACATTATAATGCTGCCAAAACGTTTTTTCTACTGTTGCAGTGTAAGTTGCTGGTTTTTTTTTCTTGTTTTATACTGCGCACCGACTTCTAGGCCATTAACACTGACATCCATGGTGAAGCAGGGAATTTTCTCAATTTGCCCTGAGATGAGAAAAATCCCGGTTGCAGGCGAGAATTGAACCCCTATCTCCCACATGAGAGTCAAGGGCTTCAGCGGCTAGACCATGGGGAGACTGTTGTTAGTATTGTATTCTATATTGTGTAAGTCAAATAAACTATGTTACTGTTTTCACTAAAGTGCACGTACTTGTCCCAAGAGCCATAATGTCTTCTCAATTCTATTTTCATGTATTTACACAAGTAAATAAAAAACATGTAATACTGCCTTGGCAGAAGTTCTTTATATACCAAACATATTAATAATAGCCACGTTGAGTGCACCGGTTCCCATTGATCGCCAAAGTTCAGCAACGCAGGGGTGGTGAGTACCGCAATGAGTGACCGACCACGTGCTGTTGGCTTTAAAAAAGGGCGAGAACCTATAGATAGCCCGGCGTTAATAACATTATTGTATCACTTTGTGTGTTTATATATATATATATATATATATATATATATATATATATATAATGGATCCAAAAATTAAATCTAGGTGTAACAATTATTATTTTGTTCATAGTTATCATATCATAATCATGTAAACTGTTATCATAATTGTAATGCTTCTTGTTTCCTTACATCTGCTAGTTCCGAATTGAAGATGCCTACAGCAGAAAAGGCAGCACCCATTCCCCATCCACTAATAAATCTGGCAGTCAGGATTACATTTATGTTTTCCGATATGCACATTATCACCCAGCCAAGCATCATTGTAGACCAGATGACAAAGAGCGTGCCTTTCCTACCGATGAGGTCTATTCCAAATATTGTAAGCAGTGGACCTGGTGCCAAACCAGGCAAGGATCCCAGCATGGAGTTTTCAAAACTTGTAAAATTTCGAGACTTCAAAAGTGGCAATGCTGGAGACGGCCAGTAAAGAATAACTCCCACTGCAGAGAACAATGTGCAAGCTGAAATAGAAGAAAATACAATTTAACAGCTGTTTTTTTTTTTCAATAAAACAATACAAATAAAAAAGTCCGTCACACAGGACCTGCATAACTAAGCACTTTCCTCAGAATTGGATAGTGTCGAGTTCATTCCTGAATAATTTGCTTAAAATAACCTATATAGATAAATAAAATAAAAACATAAATTGGACGCCTTTAAACGGAAGGAACCAAGTGCCATCTGTTCATTCTTTAGAGAATTGAGTTTAAAGTTTTTTGTGGGTCTAAAATTCCTTTATTAACTGAAATGTTTCATTCATTTTTTCCCATTAAAATAAACTGTTGTTATGGTAATGGGGTTTTATTTTTATAGTTATTGATAAAAATGGTGCTGGATTCCTTTCTGTTTATTACAGCATATACTGGATATACAATTTCACTTTTTTTTGTTCTTTTTTCTTGCTTTAATGACAATACATTTTAACCAGTTTTTTTATTACTATATAAATTCTCTAATTCTCTACAAGATAGCACCAAAAACTCAATTTCGTTAAAAATGGCGCTTGGTTCCTTTCCGTTTAAAGGCGTCCAATTGTTCTGCTCTTTTGCATTTGTTTGTTGTTTCAATTATTAATTTTGTAATTAATTTCCTTCCAGAGTTTTTTGTCTGCAGGGTACTACACTACCTAATAAATACACAAAGCTTCATATTTTCATCTATTGATCTTGATGTGTTTCGGGAACCTACGCTTGGCGGGAGAATTCATTTCAAACGTAGTACAAAGTAACACCCCTCCCCCTTCTAATAGACCGACTCAGTTCATTTTCCTCTCCGCACCCTAGTCATGGTCCACATCCACTCCCAAGTTGTCACCACGTTTGTCGTTTCCACTTACTCGAGCACTGATATATTTACCTTTATTATTTCGATTTGTGTGTTTGTGTGTGTGTGTGTGTGTGTGTGTGTGTGTGTGTGTGTGTGTGTGCGCGTGTGCGTGCATGCGCGAGCGTGCGGGTGGGTCATGGCGTATCCAAATCACAGGTGTTGACAACGTTTGCAAGAAGTCTGTGAAGACATTAGGTTTCCTGTGGAGAAATGCTCGGGACCTTAAGGATAAACAGGTTTTTTCTGCACTCTACACCAGCCTGGTGAGGTCCCAGCTGGAGTATGCCACGGTAATCTGGCGGCCGTATATAGCTGAGGATATCAACAGACTGGAGAAAATCCAGAGAAGGTTCCAGCGATTCCTCGAGAGAACAATTTGTTCTGAGACCGCTGTGTCTTTAGAACCCTTGGAGATCCGAACACAGCGTGCGGACCTTCTATTCGTATATAGATTATTACAAGGAGAGCTGGACTGTCCCGAACTCCTCGCATCAATTCCTTTGCACGTTCCTCCAGTCAGGCTAAGAAGATGCAGTCAATTCGTACCGGTACAACACAAGACTCGGCACTCAGCATTTAGAGATGTAGTGTCTAGGTGTTGCAGGATTTGGAATGGTACTATTACTAACAAAGACCTTTTTAATGGTGAAATTTCCAAAAAATATCTTAAGTTGGTTAAAATGAGTATATAGCTGAGACTTTATTTTATATATTTATTTAATTTTGATTTGTTTTTGTTTTGTTAGTACTGTTATATATTTATTATTTTTAATTTCTGTATGACTACAATTTGATTGGCCGAGGCTGTAATTGTTGTAAATTATAAATATATAAAATATAAGGGGGGGGGGGGGGTAAGGGAGGCTGCGGGCCCTCCCTTATCCCCCCAAATTTTCATTTGATGGTAAAAATGTGTCATAAAAACTTTAAAAATAAATTAAATTAAATAAATAATCACTTAGTTAATAAAAAAAAGTTTATTTAGGCGTAATAGCGTTTTAGTTGCCTAAAACTATTCCAAGCTCTAAATTTTCATATTTTATACCCCGGAAATGGTCTCAGCCCCCCCCTCGAAATTTTCCCAGCCCCTTCCTAAATTATTTCCTATATACGCCCATGGGGTGGGTGCATGGGAGCTTGCGTGTGGGTGCATGGGTGCTTGCGTGTGTGTTTGTATATACATTTTCTTCATTCAACTCTCTTTAGGGCAAAATGAAACTCTTTTTATCGGCTTTGCCTCAAGTATTAAGTTAAGGAAGTGGCAATGATAGGGAAGTATTTTGTAATTACGATTTCCTAAGAGTGAAGTTTTGGGTTACAAAGAAACTTTTCGCCACGTGGATGCCGGGACATACTTCGTAATTTTCCTCTTTAAAAATACGAAATATTGCCAAGGAAATATCTATAAAGATATTACGTAGAAGGAAAGTTATTTATTTTTTCACAAAGTACTATATGAGTGTAGAGTAATCAGACAAATATTATTTGTTAAAAAAAATAAAATAAATCTTTTGAAAAGCAGTGACTCGGGAACAATAAAAAATTAATAATTTATGTAAGGCTAATAAAAAGTGTTTGATCTGAAGGCTGCTGGACGAAAATCTAATAATAAAAGAGCCAAGCAAGAAGATTATATATGTACATATATAACATTTATGCAAAATGTGATATTTTATATGAGAACATGGCCTTACCTATTAACAAAATGTATCAAGCAAAATTATTTTTTAGTATTGATGAAAACAGGGCCAGTACGCTAGGTTTTTATGTTTAATGAATTAGAGAAATACCTATTTTAGATATAAATATACCTACCAGAAATTGCAGAAAAGTAAAGCCTTGTTCGGGAATATGAATAATCTTGTCGAGCTTCATTCTTCTCGACAGTTGCCATCACAAAAAAATTCCTAACTCGAATTGGATAAAAATACTTGTTTGTGTATATATAATATTTTATCGCGAGCTGAACACTCCATCTCAAGCACCAACGAAGCCATTTAAAATTATTGCACATTTGAATTCATTAAATATTTGTTTTATTTATAAAATCAATTTTGGTTTTTAATTAACACTCCAAAAGTGTTATAGTCTGTTTCAAAATTGTAGGCGAGTTTACAGTTTCAATGAATGTTGCAATTGAACAATCTCTACATTCGGGCATTATTTGTATATAAATAAGTTTATGAATAAGGTAACCTTAAATGTCAATTTTTTTTTTTTTTAAAATTCTCCTATGAATAGCCTTATTGGCAATTGATTTCTCTGCGATATTACGAATATTCAAAAAACTAATTATAAAAACCAGTTTCTATATGGACTTAGTTTGGAATCGAAATGTGTTCGGATAGGATTTTGGTTCAGAAAAAGTGGCGAGAGTGCAAAGTAACAGGGGATAGAACTGGAAAACACTTAAAAATTTCTGAAGTCGTCCAAATTGACCGATTCAACCTGTAAAATGGTTTTGAAAGCTTGAGTGTCTTAGTATTTTTTTTTTTTTTTTATTTTTTTTTTTTTTATATATATTTCAGACGTGCAATGCATTTATTTTGTGGCTTCCAACAATTTGAAAAATGTAAAATTTTTCGCTGATATCTCTATTTCATAATTATTATGCAAAAACAATCAAACCAATTTAAGAGAAATTTGGTGGTTTGTGTTATTGCAGAATCAGAATGTCCTCCCTGAAATATGTAATCCTAAGTTCATTTTAAGCTTCCGAAAACAATTATATAAAAAATGGTTTTTTTTTACCCTTTTGGCACTGTTAAAAAAAAAGAAGGTAGGAATGCTGGATGATAAACAGTATAATTATGTCATTTTGTTTCTCTCAAAAAATAAAATAAAATTTCACGTTTCAAGAACCCATATATCACGAAAATAAACTGTAATTATTTATATATAGGTACATATATTCGCTCTTTACCTGCCCCAAAAATGGTCCGATTTGATGAAATTTGGGACCAAAACTTTCAAATTTGAAAGGTTAAGTTTGTTTAACGGCAGAATCCATCCATCGGAACACGGCTTTTGGGGGTAAATTAGCGTGAAAATCGTAGCGCTTGCGTTAATATTCTTGTAAGTACATTTTTTTCATACGTTTTCTGACATATGAGCGGTGTAGATGCAAAAGCGCTTCTATCCAATTTATGGCTCATGTTTTTTTTTTTCAAATCTGTACCAATCCTACCTACTTAATATCGAAAATCACCAACGTTATAATATAGAACAGTATATTACACTGTTCTATATTATAACTACAGTGATTTTCGATATCAAGTAGGTAGGATTGGTACAGATTTGCAAAAAACATTATGAGCCATAAATTGGATAGAAGCGCTTTTGCATCTATACGCCTCTTAAGGAAACGAATGAAAACACATTTAAGGCGGAATCTGTAAATGTGTACGAGAAAACTGGATACTAGTTTTCTTAACTAATTTTCGGTTTTAATACTTAGAATCGTTGGATTCAGTTGAAACATTTTCGTTTGAAACGTTTGAAATTCATTCAAATTAAAACACGTCAATTTTGGTTACATTTTGATTTAAGGAAGTATTCGAAAACAAAATATTCTGACTTTTTTTGGGATTTTTGTATATATTCTTAAATATCTCTCAAACGGTTGGAAAATCCTGGTAAATCGACAGTAACTAGTCTAAAGCTTAATAAATGTCCTACGAAAACGTTTTTAAATTAGTTTTCGATGGTACAGTCACATCCTTAAAAATAGGTGCTTAAAACATTGAAGTTGTTGGTTTCGTTTATTTGAACGAAGCTTTTTGGATACTCAAATCTATTTTATTCAATTATTTTTTCTGACCTTTATAAAGGTCACTTGGGGGGGGGCAGGCGCTATGATGAAGCCGTTCCTGTGAGTCGGGCATTATTCTTCTACTCTAAGTTATTAAATTCTATGGCAATATTACACTGACTTGCTGAATATTGATTTTCAACTGGCATTTTAAATTCAGTCATCGACGGAACCGTCTTCGAAATATTAGGGAATGTATACGAAGTTCCCAAAACATTTCATGTCTGTTAATAAAATATTTTATTCTAATCCTTCCTTAACTCCAAACGTAACCAAAATTTTAACATATTAGTGTTGATGAAATTCAAACATGCAGAAAATGTTTCAACTGAATCCCATAATTTTAAGTATCAAAATCAAAGACAAAAAGAACAGTTCGAATAAGCGAAATCAATTACTTTAAAGTTTTAAGCACTTATTTCTCCGATTGACATCGCCTAATCAAAACTTTCATTAGAACCTTTTTTGTAGAGTATTTAGTAAGCTTTCTAATGGTATTCTTCCGTTTCCCAAGACTCTCAACCTTTTTCGAGATATTAAGGAAAGTATACAAAGTTACCAAAGCTTTTTTATGTCTGTTAATAAAATATTTTATTCTAACCCTTCCTTAACTCCAAACGCAACCAAAATTTCAACATATTAGTTTTAATGAAAGTAGAACATGCAGTAAATGTTTCAACTGAATCCCATGATTCTAAGTACCCAAACCAAAAACGGCATTCAAAAATTATTTTTTCAGTTTTCTCGAAAACGGTTAAAGCTATCGCCTTGAAAATGGTTCCATTCGTTTTCCTAGCCCAAGAAGCCTATAAAAAGAGTACTTACAAGCTTATGAACTCAAAAAGTCCGACTCGCAGGAACTGCAGCATCTTAGCGCGGTTCCGTTCATGTCCCTAGTGCCATTTGATAAGCTTAGAAAAGAAATAAACTTATTTTTTTTATATATCTCGTGAAAATTGTCAAAATCCTCTCGAACATCTCGAATAAAAGTGATATTAAGGCGTCAGGGACACCGACAGTAGCTAACTTTTACACAGAAGCGGAAATTACAGAATCTGGCTCTCATTCTAAAGCAAAGCTCTATAAATCAATACAAAATATGCCTAATAAAGCCTTTCTAGTGGATACAGAAGCATGGGCGTATATGAGGGGGGGGGCTGAGGGGGCTGCAGCCCCTCCCGAAATTTTGAATTGATGATAAAAACTTCTCGTAAAACCCTTAAAAATAAATTAAATAAGATCACTTAGTTCATAAAACATATTTTATTTTACGTGTAATAGCGTTTTAGTTGCCTAAAACTATTCCAAGCTCTAAATATTTAGTATTCCATACCCTGGAAATGGTCTCAGCCCCCCCCCGAAATTGTTTTTATATACGCCCATGTACAGAAGGATCAAGAAGAAGTACACAAGATTGAGTAGAATACCCTGCCTAATATAGCCTATATAGAATAATATGCTGAATAAAACCTATCTAGTTAATACACAAGGACAAAAAAAAGTCTTGACGAATAACAAGTCAAGAAAAAAAACTTTATTTAACAAAATAAAACAAAGTTTAGTTGCCCAACTACAATAGAATAATATACCTAATTAAGTCTATGGAGTAGATACAAATGGACCAAAAACAAGTCTTGTGGAATATTGTTTTTTTTCTAATTAAATACTTTTTATCAATATTTAGTATATATTATTATTATTATTATTATTTTATTTTTCCGATACTTCACATCATTAGTGAGTTGCATCGAATGGTCCTTTTGCACCTAAGTGCTGCTCATAGTGATATTTCCAACACCAAGTTAGTAAATCACCTATCTAAGTAAAATATATTAACATAAAAAATAGGTAAAAAAATAAATAAAATTAAAGAAAACAAAGAATCTATAAAAAACCCAAGAAATAAATTAAACATTAAATAAACTAATCTAAAATTCTGTACGTTGTGAATGTTTTCATATTTTGTCGTACATGTTAATATTTTTCAAGTGTGTTATAATGTTGTCAATATGGTGACTGCTGTCAGTAAGTAGGTCAGTAATGTCCCGAGGTATGTCTAAGTTCGCTATAAGCTGGCAGTCTGTTAGTATATGTTTGACTGTTAGTTCTGTATTGCAGATCTGACATGTGGGTCTATCAGTATTAGTCATCAGGTATTCGTGAGTAATGCGTGTGTGGCCTATTCGCAGTCTTGCAAGAACTATTTCCTCTCGCCGGGAATTTCTGTATGCGCTTGGCCAGTCAGTAAATGTATGTTTGATTTGTCTTAGTTTGTTGTCCGTCAGATTAATCCATTCTAGTTGCAATTTTTCTTGTATGGTATTTCGATGCGTTCTAGTAACATCTTTGATGCACAGTTCGTAGTGTGGGTAGGTGTCTTTCTCAGTAGCAAGTTTGGCTTGTAAGTCAGCAGTCGTACTCAGTCCAAGGTTATTTAGTATATAACCTTTGTTGAAAACTATTGATTGCTAATTGATGAATCGGTTTACAACTAAGTAGTCTTTATGAATATTTAGTATATAACCTATGTTTGGATCTGTGTTTTTGGGGTGCTCTCCGCCTAGGCTTTGTATTTGTGTCGGCAGATACCTGGGGTATATTTACAGCTCTTGAGGATAAACTCTTAGCAGGTAAATTTCCTGCGGACCTTCTGCTTCTACGGGCATTGAACCGCCATATTCGCTCATAGTATCTAACCGTTGTGAAGTTTATTTTTTGGATTTAGGACTTAATATACATATGTAGACTAAATCGTAGCAAGAAGTAATCCTCCGTCGTCGGTTCTTAACTATGTAGACTCGCTAATGTTATCCAATCTTAGATACATCGTATTTAAAATCCACAGCAAAAACACGACATTTCATCAGAATCCCCTGCTGAATAAAACTTATATAGAATAATATGCAAATAAAGCCTATCTAGTGGATAAAAATAGAGGAAAAAAGCCGTTCGTGGTGGTGAAAAATCTTAAAAGTATTTCGCTCAGAAATCTCCGAAATATTGTTACTAATTTTACGTATCCTGTTTTATAGCCAAATAGATTTATATTCTGTAATCAATAAGAAAAACCTACTAACAATAAAAAACTATGGGTAACAGATGAAAATAGGGAATACCAAGAATAATTCTAAAGAACGAAATCAACACCAGTACTGTAATCTAGATATTCATACGGCATCTTCGAATTCTAACAAACAAAATATTGATTCTAATTATACGTATCCTGTTTTATTGACAAATACATTTGACTACTATAAGCAATTAAAAACACTAGGGAATATGCCAAAGAACTCGGAATAGGAGCCTCGACAGTTTCAAGACATTTGAAGGAAATCGACAAATCCAAAACTGACATTTCATACGGTACAGCCTGATATATTTTTAACAATGAATTGCTTTTCTTATTTTAATTAATCTGTTTTATTGTCAAATACATTATCCTACTATAACCAATGAAAAAAGAACAAGGAATAAAAACAAACAAGAAGAACCGTTCGAATAAACGAAATCAATTACTTCAAAGTTTAAGCACTTATTTCTCCGATTGACATAGCCTAATCAAAAAATGTTTCAGAATCTTTTTTGTAGAACATTTAGTAAGCTTTCGCATGGTCACCCTCCGTTTACCAATATTCCTAACCGTCTTCGAGATATCAGGGAATGTATACGAAGTTCCCAAAACATTTCATGTCTGTTAATAAAATATTTTATTCTAATCCTTCCTTACCTCCAAACGTAACCGAAATTTTAACATATTAGTGTTGATGAAATTCAAACATGCAGAAAACGTTTCAACTGAATCCCATAATTTTAAGTATCAATATCAAAGACAAAAAGAACAGTTCGAATAAGCGAGATCAATTACTTTAAAGATTTAAGCACTTATTTCTCCGATTGACATAACCTAATCAAAAATAGTTTTAGAATCATTTTTGTAGAGAATTGAGTAAGCTTTCAAATAGTTTCAATCCACTTACCACGATTTCCCAACCGTGTTCGAGATATTAATGAAAGTATACGAAGTTTCCAAAACTTTTCATATCTGTTCATAAAATATTTTATTCTAACCCTTCCTTAACTCCAAACGTAACATAACTTTCAACATATTAGTTTTAATGAAAGTAGAACATGCAGATAATGTTTCAACTGAATCCCGTTATTCTAAGTACCCAAACCAAAAACGGTATTCAAAAACTATTTTTCCAATTTTCTCGACAACGGTTAAAGCTATCGCCTTGAAAATGGTTTCATTCGTTTTTCTAGCCCAAGAAGCCTATAAAACGAGTACTTACAAGCTTATGAACTCAAAAACGTAAGCGTTACGATTTTTTCTGCGCGAATTTCGCCCCAAACGCCATCTTCCAGTGGGCGGATTTTGCTAGTTAACGAACTTGACCTTTCAAATTGGACGACAGATTTTTGTACCAAATTTCATCAAAATCGGACCATCAGGGAAGCCAGAAATGAGCGAACAGATATATATATATATATATATATATATATATATATATATATATATATATATATATATATAGACAAATTTGAACCACCGTTATTTTCGGTCTCTAGGGGTTCTGAAACGCGAAATTTTCTTGTCGGCACTTCTGGATTGTTTTATTGTATCAACCTTATAAGCGGGGTTCCTCCCTATGGGGGAGGGAAGAACCGCGCTAATAATATGCCTAATAAAGCCAATCTAGTGGATACAGAAGGATCAAGAACAAGTTCTCAAAATTGAGTAGATACCACTTCCTAATAAAGCCTATATAGAAGAATATAACTTATAAAGCCAATCTAGTGGATACAGAAGGATCAAGAACAAGTTCTCAAAATTGAGTAGATACCCCTGACTAATAACGCCTATATAGAATAATATGCCTAATAAAGCCAATCTAGTGAATACAGAAGGATCAAGAACAAGTTCTCAAAATTGAGTAGATACCACTCCCTAATAAAGCCTATATAGAATAATATGCCTAATAAAGCCAATCTAGTGGATACAGAAGGATCAAGAACAAGTTCTCAAAATTGAGTAGATACCACTCCCTAATAAAGCCTATATAGAATAATATGCCTAATAAAGCCAATCTAGTGGATACAGCAGGATCAAGAACAAGTTCTCAAAATTGAGTAGATACCACTGCCTAATAAAGCCTATATAGAAGAATATAACTTATAAAGCCAATCTAGTGGATACAGAAGGATCAAGAACAAGCTCTCAAAATTGAGTAGATACCACTTCCTAATAAAGCCTATATAGAAGAATATAACTTATAAAGCCAATCTAGTGGATACAGAAGGATCAAGAACAAGTTCTCAAAATTGAGTAGATACCACTCCCTAATAAAGCCTATATAGAATAATATGCCTAATTAAGCCAATCTAGTGGATACAGAAGGATCAAGAACAAGTTCTCAAAATTGAGTAGATACCACTTCCTAATAAAGCCTATATAGAATAATATGCCTAATAAAGTCAATAGAGTAAATACAAATTGAACAAGAACAAGTCTTGAGGAAATCTTTTTTTCTTCAATTTAAATACTTTTATCAATATTTAGTCAATGAACCTGTGTTTTTTAATCGCTAATTTATGAATCGGTTCATAACTAAACAGTCGTTATAATTGGT
This sequence comes from Gonocerus acuteangulatus, assembly GCA_946811695.1. NCBI lineage: Eukaryota > Metazoa > Arthropoda > Insecta > Hemiptera > Coreidae > Gonocerus > Gonocerus acuteangulatus. The sequence goes on along the minus strand of OX328123.1, from coordinate 115,064,557 downwards.
TAGTATATATCCAGTGTTTAAAAATATTGATTGCTTATTGATGAATCGGTTTACAACCAAATAGTCTTTATGAATATTTAATAAATATCTAATACGGAATCACCTGCAACTTTTGATCGCTAAATTATGGATCGGCTCATAACTAAATAGTCGTACAAAGAAAACTGTTGATTGCTAATTTATGTATATGTTGACAACTAATTAATCTTTATCAATATTTACAATATAATCTATGTTATGTTATGTCTGAATCTAGGTCAGTTTAAGAAATGTTAGTGAACGAAATCTTAAAGTTGCTCTACCTACTCTTGCAAGGCTTTGTATTTGTGTCGGCAGATACCTGTGTTATATTACCCTACAAGGGTTACTTCTCTTGAGGATTAACTCCTAGCAGGTACATTTCTAGTAAACCCTCTGTTTGTTTGGGACTGAACCGACTGTCTATTCGTTCATAGTATCTAACCGTTGTAAAGTTTATTTTCTACATTTAGGAATTAATATACATATGTAGACTAAATCATAGCAATTGTCTACCTTCGCCATCGGTGATCTTAACAATGTAGACTCGCTAATGTTACCTGACCTTAGATAAATCGTAATTACAATTTGCTGCGACAACACGACATTTTATCAGAATTCCCTGCCTAATAAAGCCTATGAAGAATAATATGTCTAATAAAGCCTATCTAGTTGATAAAGAAGGACAAAGAACAAGTCTTCAAGATTAAGTAGTATCTCCTGCCTTATAAAGCCTATATAGAATAATACGGCTAATAAAGCCTATCAGGTCGATACAGTAGTACTAAGAACAAGTCTTTAAGATTGAGTAGAATCCCCTGCCTAATAAAGCCTACATAGAATAATACGGGTAATAAAGCTTATTTAGTGGATACAGAAGGACCAAGATTAAGAATCTATGATTGAGTAGAATCCTCTGCCTAATAAATCCTATATAGGACAATATGACTAATAAAGCCTATCTTGTCGATACAGAAGGACCAAGAAAATGTATTTAAGATCGACTAGAATCCCCTTCCTAATAACGCCTATATAGAATAATATGCCTAATAAAGCCAATCTAGTGGATACAGAAGGATCAAGAACAAGTTCTCAAAATTGAGAAGATACCACTCCCTAATAAAGCCTATATAGAATAATTGAGAAGATATGGTCGACCGTTCGAGAAGTAGGAAGCGTAGATCGTCGGGGTTTCGGTCAGTGTTCTTATTCAATAAAACACATTTTATTTGCTAAAATGTATATTTATTGCCGCCAACGTTTCCGCTTGCTATACAAGCCATCTGCAGGGCTGTAAAAACATATATGGTGTAACAATCGTAAGGACAGAAACAATAACGAAAAAAAAAAAAAAAAAAAAAAAAAAAAAAGGCTAGAAACATTAAACATAAGTATGAGTACCTATATGCTTGAAAATATAAATATAAATATATATATATATATATATATGCATATATATATATATATATATATATATTCATATATATATATATACATATATATATATATATATAAAGTATAATAATAGCAATATAAACAGATATACCTGTATAGTGACATACCTATTGCTAGAAATTTATTGCTATTGCTAGATTTATGTTAATGTTTCTAGCAATAGGTATGTCACTATACAGGTATATCTGTTTATATTGCTATTATTATACTTTATATATATATATATATATATATATATATATATATATATGTATATATATATATGCATATATATATATATATATATATATATTTATATTTATATTTTCAAGCATATAGGTACTCATACTTATGTTAATGTTCCTAGACTTTTTTTTTTTTTTTTTTTTTTTTTTTTTTTTTTTTTTTTTTTTTTTTTGTTATTGTTTCTGTCCTTACGATTGTTACACCATATATGTTTTTACAGCCCTGAAGATGGCTTGTATAGCAAGCCGAAACGTTGGCGGCAATAAATATACGTTTTAGCAAATAAAATGTGTTTTATTGAATAAGAACACTGACCGAAACCCCCGACGATCTACGCTTCCTACTATATAGAATAATATGCCTAATAAAGCCAATCTAGTTGATAAAGAAGGACCAAGAACAAGTATTCAAGTTTAAGTAGAATCCCCTTCCCACTTATGGCCTTATAGGATAGAAAGCCTAATAAAGCCTATCTAGTCGATACTGAAGGACCAAGAACAAGTCTTCACGATTGACTACATTCCCCTGCCTAATAAAGCCTATATAGAATAATACGGCTAATAAAGCCTATCTAATTGATACAGAAGGACAAGGGACAAGTCTTCAAGATTGAGTAGAATCCCCTGTCTAATAAAGTCTATATAGAATAATACGGCTAATAAAGCCTATCTAGTCGATAGAGAAGGATCAAGAACAAGTCTTCAAGATTGAGTAAAATCCCCCGCCTAATAAAGCCTATATAGAATAATACGGCTAATAAAGCCTATCTAATGGATACCGAAGGACCAAGAACAAGTATTCAAGATTAAATGGAATCCCCTGCGTAATAAAAGATTGAGTAGAATCTCAAGCGTAATAAAACCTATATAGAATAACCTAATAAAGCCTATGTAGTGGATACAGAAGGATCAAAAACCAGTATTCAAGATTAAATGGAATCCCCTGAGTAATAAAACCTATATAGAATAATGTGCCTAATAAAGCCTTTCTATTGGATACATAAGGACCAAGAACAAGTTTTCAAGATTGAGTAGAATCCCCTGCCTAATAAAGCCTATATAGAATAATATGCCTAATAAAGCCTATCTAGTAGATACAGAAGGATGAAATACAAGTATTCAAGATTAAATGGAATCCCCTGCGTAATAAAACCTATATAGAATAATATGCCTAATAAAGGCTATCTATTGGATACATAAGGACCAAGAACAAATCTTCAAGATTGAGTAGAATCCCCTGCCTAATAAAGCCATAATAGAATAATATGCCTAATAAAGCCTATCTAGTCGATATATAAGGACCAAGAACAAGTCTTCGAGATGTAGCAGAATCCCCTGCCTATGTAGAATAATATGCCTAATATAGCCTATCTAGTAGATAAGGAGGACCAAGAACAAGTATTCAAGATTGAGTAGAATCTCATGCGTAATAAAACCTGTATAGAATAATATGCTTAATAAAGCGTATCAAGTAGATAAGGAGGAACAAAAACAAGTCTTCAAGATTAAGTAGAATGCCATGCCTAATAAAGCCCTTATAGAATAATATGCCTAAAAAAGCCCATCTAGTGGATACATCAAGACCAAGAAGAGGCCTTCAAGTTTGAGTAGAATCCTCTGCCTATGAATACCTATATAGAATGATATGCCTAATGAAGCCTAACTAGTGGATACAGAAGGACCAAAAACAAGTATCCAAGATTGAGTAGAATCCTCTGTCTAATAAAACCTATAAAGAATAATATGCCTAATAAAGCCTGTCTGGTAGATACAGAAGGATGAAATACAAGTATTCAAGATTAAGTAGAATCCCCTGCCTAATAAAGCCTATCTAGGGGATACAGAAATACCAAAAAAAGTCTTCGAGATTAGTAGAATCCTCTGTCTAATAAAAGCTATGTAGAAGAATATGCAAATAAAGCCTATCTAGTCGATACTGAAGGATCAAAAACAAGTCTTCAAGATTAAATAGAATCGCCTGCCTTATAAAAATCTATATAGAATAATATGCCTAATAAAGCCTATCTAGTGGATATGTAAGGACTAAGAACAAGTATTCAAGATCGAGTAGAATCCCCTGCCTAATAAAACCTATAAAGAATGGTATGCCTAATGAAGCCTATCTAGTGTATACAGAAGGACCAAGAACAAGCCTTCAAGATTGAGTCGAATCCCCTGCCTAATAATGCCTATGTAGAATAATATGCCTAATAAAGCTGATAATTTTTTTGTGTTTTCTAAAATGTTTTTATTGTTAGAATACTGCTGTGTTTGGGGACCTTTATACTTAAGGCAATTTGTAAATTGTAGAGGGGACAATTAAATTCAAAGAAATTATTTACGTTTGTTGCATTTAAATTTTGTTGTGAAAAAACGAAACATTACTATTATGCCACAAAATGACTTACAAGAAAATCGGAATTTCAAAACCAATCAACTGAAAATAATAATTTTTAATAATGGGGTAGCAAAGCATTTAAAAAGAAGTTGGAATGTAAATGCTATGTAGAAGTACAATTGTAAGTTTAAATTATAATAATAATAATAATGTTAGAAAGGAGTAATATTATTGACTTATTTGATACAAATAAATAAATTAAAAGTGATATAGAACGACTTGGCTAAAATGTTAAGAGGCAGATAAAAAATAATAAAAAAATAACTTACCTTAAATTAAGATGGATGTACTAGAATGTCACTACAGTCTTGTAGAGATATAGAATTTCAGGCACTTTCAACACTTGTTCACACTGAGTAAAACAATATAAACAGATCTAAGGTGTTACACGGGAGCTGGTGAAAGAACGAATGAAAAGGTTTCGTATTGCAATTCTCTCTATGCAGGGTCTACTTCCAGGTAAAGTCATATACTTTTACTGCCCTTTACCGTTATTCAGAAAGCTCTTTGTGTTTACATACAAAGGACTCGGTACAGACCACCCGTATTAGCTCAAAAGTTTCTATATAAAGCTTGATAAACTTTCTGAATTAAATGAAGGAATTTAAGATTGCTTAAATTAGGTTCTTGATCTAGTCAAAAAATTCAAGGAGAATTAGATCATGAATAGAAAATCTCGGCCAATTAGAGGGAAAATAACAATACCAAGGATGTTCAAACTTCGTTTTCAAAGATTGTTAGTTGTAACACAAAAAAGAATCACTCATGATTCTAATAACTTAACGGTGAAGGGCGATTACACAAATATTCCTGTTGAGACTTTAAAGCCATATGAACCCACAGGAATTATAGATAGGCCTAAAAACATAAAATCATTGAAAAACGGATTTCTTATTATTGATTCAAACAAAAACGACATAGAGGTTACATCAGCAGAGTTTTCAAATATATGCAAACACCTGTTGATCAATAAAATTAAAATAAAAAATAAAGTTCTCTGTAAAAGGTTTTCTGAATTCTATTAAATACATATTTTCCAATTTCCATTAATACTTACAATTTTAACTATTGGAATTTTTATCCAAAGATTCATGTAATTACTCAACTATAGATTCTAATTTAAAAACAGCTATTTTCGATATCTACCTGTTCTAAAACGTTAAATCATTTATTAGGCACTTCGGATTACGTCATTGGGTCGACGTCAGAAGCGTGTTTCCTATCTGTGAAGTGAAGCAGGAAACAAGCTAAAAACAGCAACCAATTAAAATGTGAGGTAAATAGAGGAAAAACGCCGTTCGTGGTGGTAGACAATCTTACAAGGCATTTCGCTCAGAAATACCCGAAATATTGTTTCTAATTTTACGTATCCTATTTTATTGCCAAATAGATTTATATTCTATAATCAATAAAAAAAAAAAAAAAAAAAAAAACTACTAGCAATAAAGAACTAAGGGTAATACATGAAAATAGGGAATACCAAGAACAATTCTAAAATACGAAATCAAAACCAGTACTGTAATCTAGATATTCATACGGCATCTTCGAATTCTAACAAACAAAATAATGCTTTTAATTATACATATCCTGTTTACTGAAAAATACATTAGACTACTATAAGCAAGTACAAAAATAACGAGCAGTGAAAAAAAAACTTCGGGAAACACACAAATAGATCCGTTTAAATAAAGGAAACTAACTAAGTTTTAAGCACTTATTTCTCCTAATGTGACGACCCCATCAAACATTTCTGTAAAACATTTTTTGTAGAGAATTTAGTAAGCTTTCGAACTGTTACATTTCAATTGCCACGATCTCCTAACCCTTTTCGAGATATTAAGGAAAAAACACGAAGGGGGCCTAATAGATATTCATAAGGGATCTGAGAACCACAAGATTCCGCAAAAATAAAATATTCTAATTATACGTATCCTGTTTTATTGGCAAATACATTTGACTACTATAAGCAATTGCAAACAATAGGGAATATGCCAAAGAACTCGGATTAGGAGCCTCGACAGTTTCAAGACATTTGAAGGAAATCGGCAAATCCAAAACTGACATTTCATACGGTACAGCCTGATATATTTCTAACAATGAATTGTTTTTCTTACTTTAATTAATCTATTTTATTGTCAAATACATTATCCAACTATAAGCAATGTAAAAATAGGAATAAAAACAGACAAAAAGAACTGTTCGAATAAACGAAATCAATTACTTCAAATTTTAAGCACTTATTTCTCCGATTGACATCGCTTATTCAAAACTTTCTTTAGAACCTTTCTTGTAGACCATTTAGTAAGCTTTCGAATGGTAACCTTTCGCTTCCCAAGATTTTCAACCGTTTTCGAGATATTAACTTTTCATTATTTCTGACAACAGAAAATTGGTCTCATTTTACCTATCCTGTTTTACACACACATACATTTTCCTTACAAATACAACATAAGAAATTAAAAAAATAAAAAGCAATAAAAAACCAAGGGAAAGAGACAAAAAGAACGACAAAAATCCGTTCATAAGAACAAAACAGACGTATTTGAAGGTTTAAGCATTTATTTCTCCGATTGACATAACCTAATCAAAAATAGTTTTAGAATCATTTTTGTAGAGAATTTAGTAAGCTTTCAAATAGTTTTAATCCACTTACCACGATTTCCCAACCGTGTTCGAGATATTAATGAAAGTATACGAAGTTTCCAAAACTTTTCATATCTGTTCATAAAATATTTTATTCTAACCCTTCCTTAACTCCAAACGTAACATAACTTTCAACATATTAGTTTTAATGAAAGTAGAACATGCAGATAATGTTTCAACTGAATCCCGTTATTCTAAGTACCCAAACCAAAAACGGTATTCAAAAACTATTTTTCCAATTTTCTCGACAACGGTTAAAGCTATCGCCTTGAAAATGGTTTCATTCGTTTTTCTAGCCCAAGAAGCCTATAAAACGAGTACTTACAAGCTTATGAACTCAAAAACGTAAGCGTTACGATTTTTTCTGCGCGAATTTCGCCCCAAACGCCATCTTCCAGTGGGCGGATTTTGCTGGTTAACGAACTTGACCTTTCAAATTGGACGACAGATTTTTGTACCAAATTTCATCAAAATCGGACCATCAGGGAAGCCAGAAATGAGCGAACAGACATATATATATATATATATATATATATATATATATATATATATATATATATACAAATTTGAACCACCGTTATTTTCGGTCTCTAGGGGTTCTGAAACGCGAAATTTTCTTGTCGGCACTTCTGGATTGTTTTATTGTATCAACCTTATATGCGGGGTTCCTCCCTATGGGGGAGGGAAGAACCGCGCTAAAACGTAAGCGTTACGATTTCTTTGCGCGAATTTCGCCCCAAACGCCATCTTCCAGTGGCCTGATTTTGCTGGTTAACGAACTTGACCTTTAAAATTGGACGACAGATTTTTGTACCAAATTTCATCAAAATCGGACCATTAGGGAGGCCAGAAATCCGCGAACAGACAAATATATATATATATATATATATATATATATATATATATATATATATATATATATACACAAATTTGAACCACCGTTATTTTCGGTCTCTAGGGGTTCTGAAACGCGAAATTTTCTAGTCGGCACTTCCGGATTGTTTCATTGTATCACCCTTATAAGCGGGGTTCCTCCCTATGAGGTAGGGAGGAACCGCGCTAACAACACTTTTGGTCTTTTTTACTTCCTTAACGCAAATTCATTTATAAATAAAAACATATGTTCTCAATTATAATATTTTTAACAGTTAACGTATTTGTATATCTATTATATAAAAATGAATCGTTAAATGTGTTGGTAAGCGCAAATCTCGAGAACAACTGAACCGATTTCGCTAATTCTTTTTTTTAACATTCCTTGAAGTACGAGGATGGTTCTTGCGGAGAGAAAAATTAAAAAAAAATTGCCTGAAAAAGTCTAAAAACAACACTTTTCGGGCCTTTTTCACTTCCTTAACGCAAATTCATTTTTAAATAAAAACATATGTTCTCAATTATAATATTTTTAACAGTTAATGTATTTGTGTATCTATTATATAAAAATGAATCGATAAAAGTGTTGGTAAGCGCAAATCTCGAGAACAACTGAACCGATTTCGCTAATTCTTTTTTTATAATATTCCTTGAAGTACGAGGATGGTTCTTAACGTGTTAAGTTATTTGTGTGAAAGTAAAAAAAAAAAAATAAATAAGAACATGTAATCACTAGGTGCCAATAGAATCACATGTTAATAATGTAATTTAAATTAATTTATATTTGCGTTAACGAAGTAAAAAAGACCCCACTTTTCTATATTCCCATACAAAAGATTCGTAATAATACTTAAAGGTCAATTTGAACTTTAACACCATACCATAAAGTTAAAGCGTTAGTGGAGGGGTTCTGGGAAGGAAAAACAATTGAGTGACATTAGTATCGTATAAATATTAATGTCAATATTTATACGATGGTAACATTACTCAAAAACAAATTGACTATGGTAAATGTAAATTGTCTGTGGTAAAATGTCACTTGAAATGTAAACATCTCTTTGCTGTGCATCTATAATATTACTAAATCTAAAAGCCACAAATTTCTATAAAATTACTAAAGTGTTGTGTGTTTGTGACTTACTAAATATGTCTCCTATAAGGCGGCGGACAAATTTAGGCAGAAGAATCCGCAGTGCAAAGAATCAAATTAATTAACAATCTATCGTACTGCCCAGGAACGTGAAGATCGCAATGAACGTGAATGAATTCGGTTGACAGACCCGTGAAACGCGACATTCGACTAATAATGGCGCAGGTTTGAATCGAGCTTCTGTCAATTGATTACAGTGCCTACAACTGTGTTGCTATTGGATCTATCAACTCAGTTCGACTATAAACAAATCCCAGGGGCAGTCATTATGTGTTTGTGGTAATAATCTAGAAATCCCATTTTTCTCGCATGGTCAATTGTATGTTGCCTGTTCCCGTGTTGGAAAACCATCTGCTCTGTTTGGTTACGCGTCAGGTAATGAAAGAAAAAATATCGTGTACCATTAAGTACTAAAATAAAAATGAAACTTAATTTAGAATAATTAAAATAAAATGAAATATAATAAGTAGGTATCATAATAAGAAATATGATATTGTAATTTTCATTGTGATTTTAGTGACTTATTGAGTTTCTTTTTTTTTTTTTTCTTTTTTTTTTTATCTTACTAGCTGACCCAGTGTCCCAGATAGCAGAAATAATTTCGGGAGGGGCTGGGACCACCGGGGTGTTTGGAGGGGATGAAATAGTCGATGGTGGAGGGGAATCCGGGAAAATTTTAAATATATTAGTGTAAAAATAGCGAGTTATGAGGTTCTCTGACACCTAGAAACCAGAGTACATGTTGAAGACATTTTTCGTTTTTATAGTTTTTTTTTTGTTTTCTTTTTACACAAAACTTTCTTACCAAAAAGGCAAAATGAACTTATAAAATTTTATTTTGAACTGAATAATTTTATATATTACTATATAAACTCACACTAAGCACTTCTCAGCAGCCATCCATATAATCGAATTGCTGTTCAATGCTAACAGCCTACTACCTAAAACGCTATTGCACCCCCAAAATAAATGACTGAGCTAAGTGATCTTATTTAATTTATTTTTGAGTTTTTAATGAAACATTTTTATCGATTAAAGCAAAATTTCAGGGGCTGCAGCCCCTCTTCCCCATAATAAACGCCCATGTGTACTATAAGGGAGGGGTCGGCTCAACGACCCCCCCCCCCCACCGAATGTACATAAGCCTCATTCTCATATTACATGGACAATACTTGGCTTATGTTCCTCTCAAAACTATATCAACCCCAATCAACCTCATGACACTACTCAAGATTTCTATTGTTAAGATCATGAATGTGCCAGTAGAAACCAAAAGCTAAGCCCAAGTGCTTTTATCAACGTTGCGTCATTTTTGGCACATGGTTTAAAACACAATTTTCAGTATTTCTTTTGATGGCGGTTCGTCATAGGCTAATAACTGCGCCTAGAGATCCTACCTCTATGGTAGACTATATGGCTGGAAGGTTCCTGCCTAGGAGGTTAACCAGTCAGTCAGTTTCCGATTATAGGACGCTCACCTGTGTTTTTGTGAATACTTACGCTTGGTGGTGTTATGTTATAATAACGTATCAGTATGGCCATACTTAGGTGTAATGAAGCGTTGCGATGAATATCCGCAAGTAGCATTTGTATTTATTGTATATATATGTAGGATAAGATAGATTATAGTATGTACAAAGTAGTTCCTAAGTTAGCGTATAATTTTAATATTTTATTAGTTATTTTAATGTTACTAGTTGTTTTATTTGATTAAATTATTAATATATTAAAATAAACACGTGTTTTATATAACCAAAACCAAGAGTGACGTCACAATTACCCCCAAAGAGGTAATAAGTGGTGACCCCGACGTGATTTCTAAAATACAGTAAATGATTGGCATGTGACGTCATAGTTTCCAAATTTACGTTTTGCATGAAGATAATTATTTTTAGCCGTTTTTGGTCTAGTTTTCTTTATTTATTTGAATTAAATAATTTATTTATTTATTTAAATTAAATGATCTATTTTTTTTTCTTTTCAAATTTTTGATTTTTAACTTGTGCACATTTTAGTCATTAAAAAAATATATAAAATGGCTGACGAGAAGGAACAGGAAAGTACGCAAGAGTTTCTCGCTGCATTTTCTGCTACTAACAAGACACCGCCTTTTTGGAAGTCAGATCCCGAATTATGGTTTATACAAATGGAGGCCGTTTTTGCTCGTGCGGGGATTACAAACAGCATCACGAAATTCCATACGGTGATACCTATGCTCGACTTGGATGTTATGCGACAAGTTTCTGATATAGTTAAAAACCCTAGTGCCGTATCTCCATATGAAGACCTGAAGAATCGTTTGATTAGTTGCTACGCTGAGCCTGAGAGTAGACGCATAGAACAGTTATTGGAAGGAAAACAATTGGGAGATGAGAAGCCATCTCAGCTGTTAAGGCACATGCAACAGCTGGCAGGGGAAACAGTCAATAAGGAAATTTTGAAGACTCTATGGCTGCGTTCATTGCCGAATACACAGGCGATTCTTACCACGGCTGGCCACACAGAAGTTGAGAAGCTAGCGGAAGTTGCAGATAAAATTCACGAGGTGATTCGACCAGAAAAAGTCTGTTCGGTGGGTAATGCAAGTTCTTCCTCCTGGCAGAACACAGCTTCACGCTTAGAATCGAAGATAGAGCAGCTGACCGCGCAAATTGCAGCTTTGTCTTCTCGAGGGCGCCAAGGACAGCGGGAGGATTCATTTATTCAGTGCCATAGGACAATCCAGAGAAACCGAAGTCGTTCCAAGAGTCAAGCGAACAGACCAGATTGGTAATGCTTTTATCATTTCCGGTTTAAGAAAAATGCTAACAAGTGCATTCAGCCATGTGCCTGGGAGAGATTGCACAAGAAGTCGGAATTGCGCCTAGATATCCTACCTCTATGGTAGACTATATGGCTAGAAGGTTCCTGCCTAGGAGGTTAACCAGTCAGTCAGTTTCCGAATATAGGACGCTCACCTGTGTTTTTGTGAATACTTATGCTTGGTTGTGTTATGTTATAATAACGTATCAGTATGGCCATACTTTGGTGTAATGAAGCGTTGCGATGGATATCCGCAAGTAGCATTTGTATTTATTGTATATATATGTAGGATAAGATAGATTATAGTATGTACAAAGTAGTTCCTAAGTTAGCGTATAATTTTAATATTTTATTAGTTATTTTAATGTTACTAGTTGCTTTATTTGAATAAATTATTAATATATTAAATATTAAAATAAACACGTGTTTTATATAACCAAAACCAAGAGTGACGTCACAATTACCCCCAAAGAGGTAATACTTTTTATTAATAACTATGATGTTTTGATGGGATATAAAATCCTCGAAGAAACTAATAGCGCACTGAACTGTGGCATTATTACGCTATTCAACGATAACTAAAAATAATAAAATAGTTAATATTTGTTAATCTTAATCATATGGGTTTTATGACTTAATCTCAATATAATTTAGTCTAAAAATCAAGAAGCTTTAAAATTGAAATTTGTCCAGAACAAAAGTAAAAATAGTATTTATATTAATTATTTTGAGGCACTTATTTTATTTATTTATTTTTGTTATATTATCTTATTATTTTGTCTCGTTTTTTTTAAATATTTTTAATATTGTTGATTATTAATTTTTTTTCGGATTGGGACTGATTTTTAGTGTTATAAAACTTTGAAAAGGTTAATTTAAGTAAATTTCTAAATATACTTAAGTTTAAAAATAAAGAATATAGAACATTATCCCAATCGCCCTGTTAAAACATAATATTGTTACTTAAACAGTATCCAATTTATGGGTGGAATTGTAGATTCCAGATTTCGGCGCATTTTAATTTTGAGGTGGATACAGAAAGAGAGAAACTGTTAAAAACCGGAATTATGAGGGGAAATAGCTCTCTATACAATGCCCCTCCCTCTTTGGGTTGGTTTGAATAAATTCTGAATTATAATTCCGAATACGTTTACAATTATAGGCTTTTCGAGATGTGGTTATGATTATAATCACTGATCCTGGAGGATTATTATTATGGACAATAAGGATTATAATCGTCATTATAAGAGTTACTATAATTACACTTGTAATCCCATCTTTGGTTATAATTACACTCTTAATCACATTTTTCTGTAATTACACTCATAATCACAACATTTTTTTTGTAATTAGGGTTGTAATAACAACTGTTTCTGAATTTTTTTTCTGTCAAACAAGGAGTTTGAAACCTTGAAGACAGAGTAAAAATTCCCCCCCCCCCCAAAAAGATGTTGATGAATAACCTGAATTTGGTTTATGGAACCCCTTTAAAATAAACGTAGTAACATTACAAACCTTGGTTTCGCAAAGGAAATTTCATCTACTGTATGATGGTTTGTTTGAATTTTATTTACCAGAAATGGGGTTTCAGTAAGCACTACTTATTCATAAGAAAACATAATCGACAGTGTGTGTGTGTGTATATATATATATATATATATATATATATATATATATATTAGAGAACTGCACGAGTAAGTATAGCATCGCGTAATTACGAGTAGGTATACTCGTGGGACGAGTAACTCGATTACTCTATATGTACTCGTACTCATTACGAACACCAGCATCGCATCGGCATCGCCGAGTAAAATAATATTTGGCATCGGCATCGCCGAGTATAGTAAGGTTTGGCATCGGCATCGCCGAGTATTGAAGGTTTAGCATCGGCATCGCCGTGAATAACTATGTTTGATACTGGTTCGCATCGCCATGTGAAATGAAGAGCAAATCATTCTGATGTTCAATATTGATAATTGGCGATGGAATTGTGAAACGACAAATTTGCTTATTCTGAAGATATTAGACAAATTCAAAACAAAGTCCACTTTATTACTTACAAATCAACGAAACTAGAGTGACTATACAATTGCAACGTAAACAAAAACAATGTAAGACAGTCTATAGTAAAATCAAGAAGAATAAGTAATAAAGGTAATATAAGAAATAAACATTTTTTAAGGTGATAAAAGAAAAAAAAAACATAAATAAAGGCAGAAATAACCGTTAATCCTGTCCTGCCGTATGTAAAAACACGTTCTTGGTAACGTTTTTAGCACTTTCCTCCGAAGGAAAGTAGCTATTGAGGTTGGACTCATGACGGAATTTTTGAAAAATTTCTTCAAATCTTTATCGATCCTACCTAGTAGACACCGAAAATGACCCCCGTTAAAATTTATATATATCTATATATATATATATATATATATATATATATATATATATATATATATATATGTGTCTGTTAACACGATAGCGGCCAGAGTTTTTGTTTTTTCGTCACGAAACTTGGTATATAGCATTCAATTTGCAAACGATTGAACGAGTTCGTTAACCACCAAAGTCGGTCCACCGGAAGGGGGGGTTTACCCCGAACCCAAAACACTAATTTGACTATGTCAGCCGTAATATTTGTTATATTTCAACGAAACTAGGTATTCGTAGTGGTAATATAGAGAGAAAAGTGAGATATAAAAATGAACTAAATCGGTTCATTAGAAGGGGGGGTTTACTCCGGACCCAGAATACCAATTCGCCACTACCAGCCGTGATTTTTGGTATATTTCGATGAAACTCGGTATTCGTAGTGGTAATCCACAGGTAAATAACTGTTGTAAAAATAAACTAAATCGGTTCATTAGGAGGGGGGGTTTACTCCGGACCCACAATACCAATTCGCCACTACCAGCCGTGATTTTTGGTATATTTCGATGAAACTCGGTATTCGTAGTGGTAATCCACAGGTAAATAACTGTTGTAAAAATAAACTAAATCGGTTCATTAGGAGGGGGGGTTTACTCCGGACCCACAATACCAATTCGCCACTACCAGCCGTGATTTTTGGTATATTTCGACGAAACTCGGTATTCGTAGTGGTAATCTACAGGTAAATATGTGTTGTAAAAATAAACTAAATCGGTTCATTAGAAGGGGGGGTTTACTCTTGACCCAAATTCTTAATATACTCATACCGGTCGTAATTTCTGCTGTATTGTAACGAAACGCGGTATACGTCGTGGGTAACTCATGAGAAAGAAGTGTTGTAAAAATGAGCTGAATCGGTCAATCGGAAAGCGGGGGTTTAATTTGTAATATATTTCAATAGAAAAGCCCGTCAGACGTAGGTTCACAAAGCCGCCGCAAGGAGCGCTTTCTACCACTAGAGTGACTGTATCCTGTTCCTGCGTTAGATCAAAATACGATAATATGAGGTTTTTTGTATTTATTACGTAGTGTAATAGGTACCATGTGTAAACATAACTCTGGAAGCAAATTATTAATTGATCAGTTACTCATTACAAATTTAAAAGAGAACTATTCATGTTTTTATTTTATTTATGTAGGATATTTTAAGCAAATTATTCTGGAAAGCAATCTACACTACCCAAATTGTGAGGAAAGTGCTTAGTTATGCAGCTCCTGCGTGACGGACTTTTTTTTTTTTTTATTTTGTCACTCACATTCACGCGCGGTTTTTTCTGTTTCTAATATCAGCGTTTCCAGATGTAGAGTTTTCCAGCTCTACTCTAATCCACATAATATGTGGAAACGCTGTTATTTTAAAAGCATATCGTCGATACAAATGCAAAGTAACGAATATGAAAAATGCATCTTTCATTGTCAATTTTTACTAATTTCTGCTGGACTTATTTACGGCAAATTCATCAATCTGACTTCACTCTATTAAAGGGAAAGTATTCCACTATCAAGAGGCCAAATCTGCCGAATATTTGACTTTCCAAAGAAAAGTTATGAATAAATGCTTTTCCACTCTCAAAAGTGTTGATTTGCACATTCGTTAGTTTGCATTTGTATCGACGATATTATGTTTCCTTAAAATAGATGGACTAGCACCTTATATAAAATATGTTCGCATTTACCACACATTACAAATGGTAGCACGTCTTCCGCACCATCACTTTCAACTGCGATTTTTTTTTAAACAGGACCATACATAACTTAACCACATACTTCTTTTGAGGTGTACATACCACTCTTATTTTTGTCCTTAAGTTCCATATTTGTAACGAAAAAAACAAAAACGACTGAGCGATTAAGTTCGTGCTACTGCTGATCACTGTTGATTACAATAACTCGATATAATAACCGTATACCTTGATTTATCCGCCCAATTAACTTTAGCGCGGTTCCTCCCTCCCTCCATAGGTAGGAAACCCGCTTATTAGGTTGATCTCATGACACAATCCGGAAGTATCCACACGAAAATTTCATGTTTCAGATCCCGTAGATCAAGAATATAACGGTGGTTCAAATTTGTACATATATGTTTACTTTCTTTTTTTTTTTTTCAGGTTGTCGACTAATTTGAAAGGTCAAGTTCGTAAGCCAGCAGAATCCGTCCACCGCAAGATGCTTTTTGGAGTGAAATTCGCGTGCAAAAAAATCGTAACGTAGAAATACGAATAAAACCATTTTTAAAGCGATATCTGTAACCGCTTTCGAGAACAATGAAACACCTACTTTTCCAAACTAATTTTCAGTTTGGGTATTCAAAAACGATTAATTTAGTTGAAACTTGTTCCAGGCGTTTGATATTCCTATAATTTATGATAGGTTAATTTTGGTTCCGTTTGGTGTTAAGGAAGTACTAGAAACAAAATATTTCATTAATACGCATGAAAAGCTTTTTGATCTTCGTATATTTTCTAAAACGGTTCGAAATCGTGGTAAGTGGAACTTAATCATTCAAAAGCTTACTAAATTCTCTACAAAAAAGGTTCTGATGTAATTTTTGATGAGGTAATGTAAATCGGAAATGTACGGATTTGAAAATTCGCAATTGTTAGCTTGCTCTTCTGAGTCGGAGCGTGTTTTTTTTTATTATCTGTTTACCTAACCTTTTAACTGGTTGTTGCTTATTTTAATTTCATTTAACATTAAAACTATTGCATTTGAATAAAACAAGGTAAGAAAATGTGAAACATTGTTATAGTGTTTCCAAGAGCGAACGTTGAGAAGGTGGGGGAAGTCACCATGATACTGTCAGTTTCCTGTTGTGGCGCCTTAAATCTATTTTCTCTTCCAGATTTTATTTTTTATTTTTCACGAATGATCAAACCCCACCAATAACTGTTACTACTCCTTTGCTAATAGGACTAGGGATAAGAACGGAACCGTGCTAAGGTGACGCAGTTTCTGCGAGTCGGACTTTTGTTGCTTATCTTGTCTCCTGTATTGACATGTCGACAGTTATTTACGATGCAGTACTCATGAATATTACTCGTAATCGTAATGAAAAGTAATCGGCGATGCCAATTCGAGACGATGCCGAGTATGTACTCGCATCGTCCATTTTATACTCGGCGATTATTTATCCGATTACTTTTTACGTATCCGTGCAGTTCTCTAATATATATATTGTAATGATATTTTACATTACATATTTAAAAGTTTTAAATATTAACACGGAACATTCTGAATTTCCAAAAAGCTCATTGATATGTTAAATTCATTGAGATAAACAAATATTATTTGTTATATTTGTCTAGCAGTCTATACAGGTAGCATTGGATACCGGTAGGACGCTCCCGCTCCCGCCATGAAAGTTAGTTCAGTCTGTTACAAGCAGTCTGTGAAAAGGTGGCTCCAGTCTCATATGGCAGTCTGTTGAGTTGTAATGGAAGATACAGACACATACAGTTGAACTTTGTTAAAGGAAGCGTCAGTCTCATGTTTCATCTCTACAGTTCAGTTTACAAGAAGATACAGTCTCATAAGTCCAGTTCAGTGAAAAGAAGATACAGTCTCATAAGTGCAAAGAAGATACAGTTGTAAAGAAGATCCTGTCCTATGCAGTTAATACCAAGCTGGCTTTATATCTGGTAATGCTTGTTTATCCTATGCCTGGATGTAACTTATCTTGAGTTTTTTTTTCTTTTGTTTTGGTTTTTTATTATTTAAAATTATCTTTGTTTTACTTTACTGGACTCGAACCCGACCCCTGAGATAAAGAGTTTTTAAATTTAAATATTATACCTTTTGTCGACCCAACGTGGCGCAATTCTCTAATTCAAATATTTTAATTAATTCATTTTAGCGCGGTTCCTCCCTCCCCCATAGGGAGGAACCCCGCTTATAGGGTTGATACAATGAAACAATCCGGAAGTGCCGACTAGAAAATTTCGCGTTTCAGAACCCCTAGAGACCGAAAATAACGGTGGTTCAAATTTGTATATATATTGAGAAGATATGGTCGACCGTTCGAGAAGTAGGAAGCGTAGATCGTCGGGGTTTCGGTCAGTGTTCTTATTCAATAAAACACATTTTATTTGCTAAAATGTATATTTATTGCCGCCAACGTTTCGGCTTGCTATACAAGCCATCTTCAGGGCTGTAAAAACATATATGGTGTAACAATCGTAAGGACAGAAACAATAAAAAAAAAAAAAAAAAAAAAAAAAAAAAAAAAAGGCTAGAAACATTAACATAAGTATGAGTACCTATATGCTTGAAAATATAAATATAAATATATATATATATATATATATTTATTTGTTTTTTTTTTATTTGTTTCCTCCTTACAGTAACCCTGCAAGAAGGGAGTTTATTTTTCTCTGCAAGTCTCATGCAACAATCAGCATATCACTTGCATTTGTATGTTAACATATTTTGTTTTTTTTAAAAACATATTATTAGTTTTAGTTAAAATTTAAAAGTTTACAAATTATAACTATACAAAATACTACAAATGGAGAAAATTAACAAAAGAACAGGATATAAAAATGAAGTAAAACAAAAACATGAATAATATAGAAGATATAAAATTAGAAAAAAATAAATTTTTGTACAACCACAAAAAATGTTTAATATCATTTTATTTGTAATAGGTATTCAATCTTCCCATTGCCATGTAAAGCTGCTCAGCAAATTCTCTTAATGCCTTATTATGGCACATAAACAGAGTTTGTTCTGGTGATGGCCAGACTCCGTTTTGTTTCATAATTGTCGTTTGTAATTTTGTCCGTTCCTGTATTAGTAGTCGGCAGTCGTATATTAAGTGTTGGTAAGTTTGTTCCGTAAGAAAGTCGCATGGACAAGTGTTTCTGTTAGTGATTTTGAAACGGTATAAGTACGAGTTTATTGAGCCATGTCCTGTGACAAGTTGTGTTGTGTAAAAATCTGTCATAGTTTGTTTTTTTGTTAAATATGTTTGAATTTGTGGTATGAATAGTTTTAAGTGTGTCCCTTTGTTAGTATTTGTCCAGCGGTTTTCCCAAGTTTGTATAGTCTTAGTTTGTAACATATATTTTAAGTGATTTTTCGATATCTTATCATAACAAACTGGTAACTGGGGACTTTTCGCGGCAGCTTTAGCTGCTTTATCAGCTAATTCGTTCCCCATATTTCCAGAATGTCCTCTTATCCACTTAAAATATATGTTTATGTTAATGTTTTGTATTTCTGTCACATGTTTCCTTATTTCTTCTGTTAGTGAGTCATGTACCGAACGATTAGTCAGTTTTTGTAAGGTCGTCTTGCTGTCTGTGTATAAAATTGCATTATTATATTGTCTGTATTTGGTCTTTAGTAGTCGCAAACTTTCAAGTATGGCGTATTGTTCTGCTTGTATGTTTGTACAGTTTTGTCCCAGTCTGTATTTATGTACGTCCGTGGGTTCGTCGTTAATAAATACCACTGATGCACAGCCTACGTTTTTGCCTTCCTTACTTCCATCAGTGTAAATTGTTAATTCTAGGACGTTATTTTTGCAAGGATTTTTAAAAATTGGAAAATCGGATGGGTGAGGCCACATTGTACATTGCAATGTATATATATATATATATATATATATATATATATATATATATATATATATATATATATATATAAAGTATAATAATAGCAATATAAACAAATATACCTGTATAGTGACATACCTATTGCTAGAAACATTAACATAAATATGAGTACCTATATGCTTGAAAATACAATATATATATATATATATATATATATATATATATATATATATATATATATATATAGTATAATAATAGCAATATAAATAAATATACATGCATATGGTATCCAAGCGAATACAGTACTATGACACTTGTACTGTATTCGCTTGGATACCATATGCATGTATATTTATTTATATTGCTATTATTATACTATATATATATATATATATATATATATATATATATATATATATATATATTTGTATTTTCAAGCATATAGGTACTCATATTTATGTTAATGTTTCTAGCAATAGGTATGTCACTATACAGGTATATTTGTTTATATTGCTATTATTATACTTTATATATATATATATATATATATATATATATATATATATATATATATATATATATGCATATATATATATATATATATATATATATATATATATATGCATATATATATATATTTATATTTTCAAGCATATAGGTACTCATACTTATGTTAATGTTTCTAGCCTTTTTTTTTTTTTTTTTTTTTTTTTTTTTTTTTTTTTTTTCTGTCCTTACGATTGTTACACCATATATGTTTTTACAGCCCTGAAGATGGCTTGTATAGCAAGCCGAAACGTTGGCGGCAATAAATATACATTTTAGCAAATAAAATGTGTTTTATTGAATAAGAACACTGACCGAAACCCCGACGATCTACGCTTCCTATATATATATTTGTCTGTTCGCTCTCTAGATAGAAGACGAATGGTCCGATTTTGATGAAATTTTGTACAAAAATCCTTCGTCTAATTTGAAAGGTCAAGTTCGTTAACCAGCAAAATCCGCCTACTGGAAGATTGCGTTTGGGGCGAAATTCGCGCAAAAAAAATCGTAACGCTTACGTTTTTGAGTTCATAAGCTTGTAAGTACTCGTTTTATATGATTCCTGGGCTAGGAAAACGAATGAAACCATTTTGAAGGCGATCGCTTTAACCGTTTTCGAGAAAATTGGAAAAATAGTTTTTGAATACCGTTTTTGGTTTGGGTACTTAGAATTACGGGATTCAGTTGAAACTTTATCTGCATGTTCTAATTTCATTAAAACTAATATGTTGAAAGTTTTGTTACGTTTGGAGTTAAGGAAGGGGTAGAATAAAATATTTTATGAACAGACTTGAAAAGTTTTGGGAAGTTCGTATACTTTCATTAATATCTCGAACACGGTTGGGAAATCGTGGTAAGTGGATAGAAACTATTTGAAAGCTTACTAAATTCTCTACAAAAAAGATTCTAAAACTATTTTTGATTAGGTTATGTCAATCGGAGAAATAAGTGCTTAAAACTTCAAATACGTCTGTTTTGTTCTTATGAACGGGTTTTTGTCGTTGTTGTAATTTTTGTCTCTTTCCCTTCGTTTTTTATTGCTTTTTATTTTTGTAATTTCTTATGTTGCGAAAATTTTGTGTGTAAAACAGGATATGAAAAATGAGGCCAATTTTCTGTTGCTAGAAATAATATAAATTTTGGGAACTTTCATTAATATCTCGATTAATATTCTCCGTAAACGGAAGAATACCATTAGAAAGCTTATTAAATGCTCTACATAAAAGGTTCTAATGAAAGTTTTGATTAGGCGATGTCAATCGGAGAAATAAGAGCTTAAAGCTTTAAAGTAATTGATTTCGCATATTCGAAGTGTTCTTTTTGTCTGTATTTTATTCCTTGTTATTTTTTAATTGCTTATAGTTGGATAATGTATTCGAAAATAAAACAGGTTAAGTAAAATAACAAAAACAATTTATTGTTAGAATTATAGAGTTCCAAGATTCCAAGACCTTGTATCTAGCGGGACGGTTTCTAGTGTTGCCGACCCTTCCAGGTAAGATTGTAAATCCTACCTTTCAAGACTGGTGGAACCAAAATATAACTGTCAGGGTTCGGTCACTGCTACTTAATAAAACTACATTTTATCGTAAAAATGGTTTTATTGTGCCGACGTTTCGGCTTGAACTTCAAGCCTTCATCAGGGCTGTAAATACAAGTAGGACATATTTAACACTAATATATGCACATATCTATGTAAATATACCTAACATATATATATATATATATATATATATATATATATATATATACACATATATAATATATATATATTTATATATATGCATATACACATACACATATACACGCACACATATGTACATATATATGCCCACATACATACACATATGGGGTATGTATTATTAAGTAGCAGTGACCTAACCCGGACAATCCCTACCTTGCATCATCAACGGTCAACGATCTCCTCTCAACAAAATAATAACTGCTTCTTTTTTAATCTTTCGAAATTAGACTAGGGATAAGAACGGAACCGCGCTAAGATGAGGCAGTTCCTGCGAGTCGGACTTTTATTAATATTATAACATTTTGGCACATCAACGTGTGGCTATATAATATTTCTTTTTATTTTATATTATAACAATATATTAGTGTGATCTCAGTAATGTTGGGGAAAACTTAATTCCCGAATTTTATTAATGGGAACTCTAAAATATGATCTGCCTTTACAGATTTTAAGGTATTGAAAGTTTGAGCATGATTAGAGCATGTTGACATGTATTTTGTGTCATATATGTATATGTATGTATATATATATATATATATATATATATATATATATATATATATATATATATACATATATATTTCATTAATATAGAAACACTGTAGGATGCCAAAATGTTATTAAGGATTGTAAGTGTCATGTTTTTGGAGAATGAAAAATAATACGACTACTTTTGTAATATTTGTTATTTGTAGTCAAATAAAAATACATTGGAATGACCAAAAACAGAACTAAAATATTGTTATTATTTAATAAAATAGCCACAAAAATAAAAAAGATACATGAAGTCAAATAGTTTAGAGTTAATATCTTGATCTCCTTTTGTCTCTTCTTCGTGGTGACCTGGACCTTCTGGGACTACGACTCCTAGATCTGTAAAATAAAATAATGAACATGATTGATTTGATTCATCATCATGTATAGAAAAAACAAGGAGAAAAAAATTGAGGTTAACTATAAAATTCTGATTAAGTCCACATAAAATCAATCTATGCATTAAAATAAGTTAACCCTTTAGTCTTATTTTATTCATTGCGAGTCTTACCAGTCATCTGACAAGCTACAACTGGCAAGCACATGTTCGCTAGTGGTCCAGATTCAATGTTGGTGTACTACGGGCATTGAATTCCTGTCCTTCTAGACATTTGCATCATGCTCAAACGAATATTATAGTCAATAAGCTGATCACTTTAATTCCTAATAGTACACACCCACTCGAAAGGGGTACTGTGTAAATCAAAGGTTCCAATAATCGCGTCCAGTTGTGCTAATTATTGCAGGGATATTGACAGAGTTTTCCTATTTTGCTGCCTTTTTATTGCACAGATATTTAAATAGTGTATTTTGGAAATGGAGGAAGAAGAGCTTTTAAGGATTTTGCAAGAATTGTAAGGAAAAAATCATATTAGGGTATGTTTTGAGAAGTATCATTCCCTCAAAAAGTATAGATAACATTCATCATGCTTATCCAAATATTTGTAAAATAAATAAAAATTTTATTTTAGAAAAATACGTATTTTTATTACCACTAAAACAAAATGCACCAGGGTACGAGGTAAACAAAAGGACACTAATAGCAGAGGATGTTAATGGCGGTCCTACGTCAATTCAAGAATGTGATAGCAAAGGTGTATAAAAATGTAAAATATTGAAATTAATAGTATAAGTACAAATAATAATGAGAATAGGCATTTTTTATGATGTAATGAAATACTTATTTACCTTCTTCCACCTCCTCCTCCTCCTCCTCCTCCACCTCCTCCACCACCACCACCACCTCCGCCGCCGCCACCACCACCTTTCCTTCTTCGGCTATATAGGTACCTCCTCAATTCTCTTGATATTGGTTTAAGGTGCATAAAATTACAGAAACCACTTCTTGTACATTCCCTATTTTTATAAAAGAAAAAGAAAACTGACAATGAATAAAATAAATCACAAAAAGAAATGTTAATGCAAATTTTATTAAGTTATAAAGAAATCACTTCATAAAGTGTTAATATTAAGTTTTCCTAATGAGCCAATGCCTGCCATATAAATTTAAAATTATTTTTAAATTAAAATAATAAAATGAAATTGAAGCAGTAGAAGTATTTTTTTAAAGAAATGTATGGTTAACAAAAGAACATATTTATTTTTATGTATAATGAATGGAAAAATTCTTGTTTTATTTAGTATACAAAATGGAACAAGATATTTCTATATTACTTTTGAAAGAAACATAAAAATTGAAACAAATGGGTGTAAATAATCAGAATTAATTTTTATCTGCCAATTTAGGGTGTTAGTTTAGCAGAACCTATCATAGAAGAATCTATGAAAAACAGAAGAAGCGACAGTGCAAAAACTCACAAAAATGCCAACACACGGGTACAGTAGAAATATTAAGTAGTAATTTTAAGAGTATTAATATTGAGAAGACTCGAGTGTAAAAACACAAAACCGCACTTACAGATCTGCTAACAATAGTAATGTCTATAGGAGTTTTTCAATTCCCTATTCCCATACCAGATGCAAAAAAAGAACAAATTGATAAGTTATTTCCAAGCGTACTTCAACTCTCATTTAACAGGAATTACATTGAATTCTAAAAGTAAAGAAGATAAATTGAGCATTAAGCAAATTAAGTAACTCTAAATGAGACTTCAATTATTCATTCTTGCTAAAATCAAATAGCCTCACTTCCTTGGTCTCTTATTTCTAATAAATCTTGTATTGTGCTTTTGTTTCAAGCGAAACAAAGCCCTTGAATGGCAACCAGCTTCTAATCCACAAAATAATCATCATTTTCAAAGCTTCACAGAAATACTCAAATTTTGTTTTATATATGAAAAGCCTTAAAAAAGGTAATGAACTGCATCTATATTCCAACTAGAACTTCCTAAGCAGATGGAACTAGGAGATTTTAAGTAACTGAATCACAATGAATCAAGTAACTTGCAGGCATAACCTTGGGTATTCAATGTTGACGTAAATAATGTTTCCCTCACAAAAATAATATTATCAAGGTTGATCAAGGAAATTAAATAATCCCTCAAAAAGCCACCTTCCCATTATTTGTGAACCATTATTGAAATATTTCATGAGGTACACATAAAACAAATATTTCTAAACTGTTCTACATTTTAATACAAAAGGAACAAATACTTTAGAACCAGAGTTTTATAATGATATAAAGTACATTCGTATTACAGTCACAAACTGAAGATATTGTTTGATTTCTTTGGAGTTTTAGGGCAACCAACTGCAAGGTTATAATTGCTATTTATTTATACTTTAAAAAAAAAATCAGTCCTGTAACAGGCCACAAGGGCCCTGAGGGGCAGATACTATAGAGGTATCTGATTAATGACTATACGGTACACTAGGGAGATAGTGTGGTCAGTACTATGCTCCAGCCGCCTGGTTTTCCCCTAGGCTGCTTCGACTGCTAGAGTCATTAGCACCCAAGGTACCCATTATTAAATTAATTAAAGGCTGGGTTGGCCTAGGGACGGTCAGGGAGGCCGAATTCAATCCATGAACGAAGAAACTAGAAGAAAAAATCTTTAGTGCTTGCTCGGGATTTGAACTCAGGTCCTCCACTATATGAGTACAGTGCTCTACCACTGAGCTAACCTCTCCCCCTCTTTATACTAACATTTCTTTTAATTTCAAAAAGCCTACATGTTTATATTGATGCCATGTATTGTTTTCTTACATCAACATTTTCTATTACCTAAAGAAATGTATTGTTTTCCAAATCCAGAAAGGTTATTTAGAAGTTTAGAACTATTTTACATTACTAATAAGTAATATTGAATATGCTTCAAAACATTTCAATGGTTTTATTAGCCCCTGGAGAGGCACGATGGCCATGTGTGCTAATTCAAGAGCACTCCACGTCTGAGGTCATAGAATTCCTACTAGGTGGAGAGGATTTTGTATCTTGATTAGAAAATGATGGTAACCTATAGATAACTTATCCTAAAAATCAGTGTTACATATAAATTAATGCTACAAAAAAAAAAAAAAAAGAAGAAATTAAATAAATAAATATTAACTCCTTAAATATAGATTCCAATCAGAATATTTCTTCAAGTTAGCTCGTATGTCCAAATAACATATTGAATAATATGTTCTATTGTCTCCCATTAACTCTTATAACGGTAAGATGCATGAGATTGGATGCCTGTGGGGAACGTCCCACCCTCCCCTTTTACTGCCAGACAGGATTAACCCTTACCTTACGGCAAGTAGTGAGGGCTGGCCGACCCTACAGTACAGTGATGTATACCTGGCTGGGTCCCTGTTACAAAGCTATTCTTGCCTTCCTCTCTATGTTCCAGAACACTTTTAATCTCTGCCCTTAAAATTTCAAATTGTAGGAAAACTTTATGTTATTATTTATTTAATGTTGCTTTTAGTGCTAAATATTTAGTTAGGTTGAATTATGTAATTATATGCTCCAATACATTTTTTATACAGAATATTTTTCAATAATATGAAAATAAAAGTTTATGATGTAAGTAGTAATTAATGAAGCTAAATAAATCTCTTCTTTATTAAAACCAAAAAAAAGAAAATTCTCCTTTTCGATTTAGGGCTTCAGATCTAACACTGGGGGAGTTAATTTTTTTGAGCCCGATCCATAGGTATGGCTATCCCTATCTCCCTTGTCACAAAAAATTTATCCCCCAACAATAACTGGTGAAGGAAATAGCTAAAGCTTCCCTCAGTCTTTGCTTAATAGCCCCAAGGTGTAACTCCAGGAAAAGTCAACCATAGGGAGCCAGTAAACGAAAGAGGAGGGTTGGACTGCTGTACAAGTCCTTTGTGCTGGGGGCCCGGCATCTCTCGACTGCTAGTCAAGTCCTTTGTTCCAGGGGCACAGCGCCTTGACTTGTACATCAGTCTACAGTAAAGAAAGGGTAAACCCTCAACTGGTAACATACGTCTGAGAGATACCTTTGGTATAGTATTTTTCCATATTGTGGTGTTTAGAACCATTTGTAAAATTAAACCTCCAATGTATGCTCGCTTTAGATAATGTAAAAAAGGCTAGTGAAATTTCAAGTGGATCAATTGTATTTTGTGGTAGTAGTGAGGCTCTAATTAAAAAGTAAGCCGTCTAGTAGACGCATGTTACTAATAGTGCTCATTTCCATGTTCGTCTCACAGACGTGTATTACCTCAAAAACAATTTATTTACTACAATTGAGGTATGCAGCAAACCTACAATAACCATTTAAAAGAAAATTTAATTATTTTTCTTCTCTATTTATATTTTATTCCGAAACCAATTGCACATGTCATTCCCAATGTTACTGTTGTCAGTGGGTTTTCTTTACTTCAAATAGTAAATGAATAGACGAACAGAATTTGGATCATTGGCGCTAATTCCATCTAAAATTCTAAAACGAAAAAAAAAAACAAAAAAAAAAAATGAGTTCAAGCATAAAAAAAAAAAAAAAAAATACGTGTCTTTTGTTTGCACACTAAAAAAGGAGTTACTGTTTTATCTGTGAATTTAGAGCTGGAATGCAGCTCTAAATTCACAGATCTTTCGAACAATAAACCAGCATTTTTATAACTGAATAAAAGCATACATTGAAAATTTAGATAAAATCATTGCCAATTATTCACCGAACAGAAGATTGAGACAGTGGACGCTGGCAATATTTGACTATATGATTGCGGTCAGGCTTGTAAATTCTGGTATTCTACGCAAGCAATGACAAAATATGATTACATAAATTCACTAATAAACAGTTTGATAAAGAAAAAAAAAAGGTAACATCGTTTGATATTTGATGAACATCCAAGATGACACCAAGAAAATCTTCTTGGACTTGGGAAACCTGAAGAAACAATTGCCAGGCTTCAGGAAATTTGTGATTATTTTCCCAAATGGCAAACAAGCAGCTAAAGTCCATACTCAAATAAGTCCGACTCGCAGGAACTGCATCATCTTAGCGCGGAACTGCATCATCTTTATATATCTTGTGAAAATTGCCAACATCCTCTCGAACATCTCGAATAAAAGTGATATTAAGGCGTCAGGGAAACCGGCAGTAGTATCTTACACAGAAGCGGAAATTACACAATCCAGCTCTCACTCTAAATTAAAGCTCTATACACCAATAAAAAAAAGAAAAAAACATGCATGGGTGTATATAAGGGGGTCTGAGAAGGCTGCACCTCCCGCAATCGGTAAAAATGTGTCGTAAAAACCTTAAAAATAATAATAAGATCACTCGGTTCAGAAAAAAATAATTTCTTTATTAATAATAGCGTTTTAATTGTCTCACTATTCCAAGTTCTAGATTGTTAGTATTCTATACCCCCAAAATCCTCTCAGCCCCCCCCCCCCCCGAAATTAGTTTCTATATACGCGTAAACATCCTTCTCATTTACTAGCCTTGTTTTATTGAAAAAATGCAATCAAAATGACAGCACCCAATTAAAAAATAAGGCTTACAACATAAATAAAAATTAATAACTGAGGTAAATAGAGACTAAAAAAGAGGAACTACTTCATGAGTTTAATATTATCAGATGTCAAGCACGTCCTTTTGCAAGGTATATGGCTGAGGCTGTAACGGTACTTATTGTCAGGACCTTAGAAAGAGGAGCAGGTAGCCATAGTATTGTTCCCTCAATAAACTTCTAGTGGAGTCTGGCATATTATGTTGAATAAAACTAAAGATAAGTCTAGAATCGCCTTTCCTCAGAAATGGTTAATCTAATGAAAAAAAGTGTGAAGACAAGTTTTTTACATAATTGCACGATCTACAATTTTTGTCTGAACTATTTTTACCATAAAACTAAAAGTTTCGCTGAAAATTCCTAAAAATTTTTTTTGCGATCTTTGACCTCGAATAAAATTGTTTGCACTCATGGGATCGATAAGGGCTTTTTCCAACTCCATTATAATGCCGTCCCTAAGTTTATGCAAATTTTCAGGTTGCTAGGAAGGTACGCAAGGGTATATTTTTCTAACCCATCTATTTCTAACAACAGAACATTGGTCTCATTTTACCTATCCTGCTTTACACACAAATACATTTTTCTAATATAAGAAATTACAAAAATAAAAAGCAATAAAAAACTAAGGGAAAGAGACAAAAATTACAAAAAGAACGACAAAAACTTGTTCATAAGAACAAAACAGACGTATTTGAAGTTTTAAGCACTTATTTCTACGATTGACATCACCTAATCAAAAATTGTTTCAGAATCTTTTTTGTAGAGAATTTAAAAAGCCTTCAAATAGTTTCTATCCACCTATCACGATTTCCCAACCGTGTTCGAGATATTAATGAAAGTATACGAAGTTCCCAAAACTTTTCATTTATGTTCATAAAATATTTTATTCTAATCCTTCCTTAACTAAAAACGTAACCAAAAGTTTAACATATTAGTTTTGATGAAATTCGAACACGCAGAAAATGTTTCAACTGAATCCCGTGATTTTAAGTACCAAAACCAAAAACGTTATTCAGCAACTATTTTTCCAATTTTCTCGAAAACGGTTAAAGCTATCCCCTTAAAAATGGTTTCATTCGTTTTCCTAGGCCAAGAAGCCTATAAAAGGAGTACTTGCATGCATATGAAGTAAGCGGAACGATTTTTTACGCGCGACATTCTCTCCAAAAACAATGTTCCTGTGGACGGATTCTGCTGGTTAACGGATTTGACCTTTCAAATTAGACGAAAGATTTTTGTACCAAATTTCATCAAAATCGGACCATTATTCAGGCAGGAAAAGCGCGAACAGACAAATATATATATATATATATATACATATATATATATATACATACATATATATATATATATATATATATATATATATATATACAAATTTGAACCACCATTATTTTCGGTCTCTAGGGGTTCTGAAACGCAAAATTTTCTAGTCGGCACTTCCGGATTGTTTCATGAGATCAACCTTATAAGCGGGGTTCCTCCCTATGAAGGGAGGGAGGAACCACGCTAAAAGAACACAAACAGCTTACAAATGCATAAAATATTGAATCCATTATGGCTAGAGTGTTCAACAAAAGTATGCAATACTTGAGCTTCTAGAGCGATGAATGTTTGCTTGCTTTTAGATCTGATGTTAATATGTAGCGATGGAACTTTTTTTTTTTTTTTTAATTATTTTAAACTATACCTTCATTATAAATAGTTTTTTTTTTCAAAATATTTGCCCACAAAAACATTTTTACCACGCACACGTCTCACAGACGCATGTTACTTATAATATACAAAATTTGCATGTTACCAGTTGAGGGTTAAATAACAGTGCCTCCTCTGTCCATCTATTTAATTTCCTCTTATAATGCTCTCCTGTTTCTTTCTTTAAAATGTTCTATGTCAGCATTTTCTCATCCTAGACGTCAGACAAGACAAACATTGGCTTAAGAAACTTTTTTTTTTTTTTTTAAATATTTTGTTTAAATATTAGCAAGTCGGCGCTAATAGCCAATAGTTGATGCGCCGTTAAAA
This sequence comes from Gonocerus acuteangulatus, assembly GCA_946811695.1. Classification (NCBI taxonomy): domain Eukaryota; kingdom Metazoa; phylum Arthropoda; class Insecta; order Hemiptera; family Coreidae; genus Gonocerus; species Gonocerus acuteangulatus. The sequence goes on along the minus strand of OX328123.1, from coordinate 115,034,232 downwards.
CAAAAACAAAACAAAAAATATTAGCAAGCCAAATATCTCAGCATCGATATAACATCAACAGAATATGAATATGACCAGTGTGTATATATCTACTGGTAAAACGCAAATAAGTCCCTCCAAAGGGACTGTGTGAAGAGACCCAGCCATGTAGCAGAGGAAAACCCCAATTCAATAAGCTCAAAATGCATTCTCATGAGCTCCAGCGTATCCAAGAGTGACTAGGTTTTAAGATTGGCAGCTAGCTCAGAGACATGGGTAAGGAATTAAACAGCAAGGTGCCATGGGTAAAAAAGATTTTTTGAATGAAGGTGTATGGTGGGATAGAATACAAGACCAGTAGGACAAGAGTGAAAAGACAATTTCAATTTGAGGAGTTGAAATAAATAAATAAATAAATATATATATATATATATATATATATATATATATATATATATATAGTCTTTGGGTTTAGATCCAGGTTAAGGACTGAATTATAATCTTACAAATATTAATCACCAAAGAACCAAGCTTAGGACCTCATTTCCCAGAAGAATCCAAATTATGCTAGCTGAACTTAATTTAAGTTCACAAGATCTATTGCACAACTGTATTTCAACTAAAGAACCTTGGAAATTACCTTTGCCTAAAATTAAATTATCACTAACTAAATACATTAAGACAACCACCCCTCCAGTAATATTCCAAAAAGAATTCATAAGATTAAAGAAACTTCTTCCACCTTCTACATGCATCTTCACAGATGGATCCAAGGACATTTCAGGAGTTGGAGCAGCCTTTCTTTCGGAATCCAGGACACACATGTTCAAACTCTCGCCAATATGTACTTCCTTTACAGCAGAACTATTAGCAATAGATAGCATTATCCATTGTTATCCCTCCTAATAGAACCATTACAATATTTTCTGACTCGTTATCAGCCCTACTGGCAATTAGAAACATATATTCCGATCACTTACTCGTTGTAAATATACTTGAGTGTTTAGAGTCATTAGCAAAAGATAATATATCCATAATATTTGTATGGATCCCTGGGCATTGTGGGATTGATGAAAATGAAGAAGTAGACAAAGCTGCAAAAAAAGGAATTAATGACGGTATCATTTATAAACAAATTCCAGTGTTAGATATCCGTGCGCACATAAAGTCAGTAATATGGAATTCCTGGCAAAATTTTTGGTATTTGCAAAATAGTAACAAATTAAGAGAAATTAAAAGAGAAGTTAGACCTTGGAATACGTCCTTCATGGAAAACAGAAGAGAAGAGGTGGTGCCCTCTCGACTGCGCATAGGGCATACACGAATGAGTCACAGACACTTGAGGAATTAAACAGAGAGGAACAGGCCATATGTGAGAGTTGTGGAGTCCCTCAAACCGTTAAGCACATTCCAACTGAATGCCAAACATTTAAAAAGGAAAGAGATGAAGTCCAACTGCCTGTACATTTGGATGAAATACTAGGCAATGGCGCAACAAATATAAATAAATTAATGAAATTCTTGAAATCCAGCAAATTAATTTCCAAAATATAAATTTTACATTTCTATGACATATCCCATTATTTGACAAAATTGAAAATAAACTAAATGAACATTTAATTTTCATATTATGAAATTAAATAAATATAACAATTATGAAAAAAAATGAATAATTTACAACTGAGAGAGAAACAAACATTTGCTCCTTCTGAAAGTGTTTCCTGAATACATGTGCCTGTGGCAAGGTCATCGTCCAGAACTACTATCGAGGCATTAATGACCCAAGGGGTTGACAAGCCTTAAAAGAAAGAAAAAAAAAAGACTGAATTGAGGTAGTACTGGTGATGAGAAACAGCAAAGAGCCAATTCAACTCGTACTAAAGTGTGACATATGGGAGTCTTTGGGAATCCTGAGGATAAAACGAAGGGAGCAGTACATGAGGCGTTTTTGATCAAGATCCACCATATACAAACCAGTCGGGAGAGGATGAACTGCCTGAAGATAAATATGGATCGATATGAATTTTCCTGGAAAGACTGTTCAAATATAATTTTAAGGTTTTAAACAGATGTACTATATTTTATAGGAATTTTTTTGTGGAAAGGGGAAAGCGGGCACAGCAAATAAAGTTGGGGATAAAGAGGATCCCTGGGTCAAAAAATGGGAAAGAGGAGGAGGGCAAGGTCTGGAATCAGCTTTAAAGACATGTCATTTACACCATTCAAAAAGCTGGGGTACTTGTAGTGCATGGCCTTGCCAAACTAGGAATAAAATAGCATAGTACAAAAGCAACAAATATCCACTCAGGAGAGTATAAAAAAATGTGAGGAGTATAAAAACAAACTGACCAATGAATAGAAAATAATGAGGTTTAACATTATCATAAAAAAAAGTGAGGTGAGCAACTTCTATTAGCACTTCAACAAAATAAATAATAACCCTTCATAAGAATAAGAATTCTAAAATTTAAAGATAAAACATAAAATAGTATGGGAAAAAAAGATTCATGGGATTAGAAAATGTATTGAAAAATATACTTAAGCCAACTCTTAGAATGAGGTGTTTCCAGTAGAAGAAGAAAAGATAAATTTTGTTGTGAGGTTTTTATATCTCTACGTACATAGAGATGTTATTTGTGGTCGAGTAGAGATCGTCTTTCTTTAGATGCCAAGCTAACAAGAGAATCAAACTAAACCTTAAATGTAGAGCTGAATATAAACTTCCTATGATCTAAGTTCATATATCTCTCACAAACAAAGATCTTCATCAGGTTTTCAATAATTTTTTTTTCTTTCAATTGGAAACTACAAGTAACTTCTGTAAGGAACCTTATGAAAGTTCATATTTTAAATAACGGGACATCTGAAAGGCAATAAAAAAATGAAAATAAAAATAAAAGAAAAAAAAAGTATCTGGGACCCTGCAGAAGAGTCAAACATTGAACAAATTTAATAAGAGTTCATAAAAAAAAAAATTGTCACCATTATTTAATATCAAACCATGCCTTAAATTTAATTTAGCATGATATAGTGATTTATAATTCAGTTTTTGTTTTAATAACCAATTTTGATATTAAGTGACTTTCTTAAAACAAATTTATGCTTTATTTAGATGGGAAGAACTATAAGCATAGTGCACTCACCATGTAACATAGAAATACCTGAACTGGAGATCGTTAGTCTTGAGCTGTTGGTAAAAATAAGACAAAAATTTAACTGAACAAAAAAAATGTACTGGCACCTACATTAAGGAACTACATCTCATTACATTCCAATGAGCAAATTGTAACTTGTCCTGAAGAAGCAATCAGAAGACAGCAGCTGAGAAGACAGAATAATTGAAGTAGAAAAAAATAAAATGACAAGGAAAGCACTATAGAAGAATGAATATTAAATATATAGCTGATAATATCACAAGAGGTAGAGGAATTAAGAATAATTCTTAAAAATGTAAATTATTGTGTTAAGAAAGGGTTCAGTTCATTGATCACAATACCAGTACTCATAAGTGACTTTTTTTGTATATGTATTAATTTTTGTCTATAAAGCACTATTATTTCTTCCTTCTAGTTCTAACCTATTGGAATCAAAATGTAGGGCTTCCGAAGAGACTGGGAATTCTAAAATATTAACAAAAAATATTTCAGTCTTAGTTGAACAAAATTTTTAAATTTAATTTAAGAATACATTAGAGAACATTTATGAAAAATAAATAATTCATTTTTTAAATAATGAATTAAGTTTTTTATTACTCACACAACCTAATAGTAAAACTGATATTCCAATTAACAAAAGACTTTATACCTTTCAGAGAAAGTATTGCACCCAAACAGGAACAGAATGTTAATGTTGAATTCAATTTTAGCTGTTCTTCTAGCTCTAATATGGTTCTGCTGAGAGAATATGCCTCAAAGACATGACTTATGTTGTGGTATTAAGCTGAAAATATTCTCTACGTACAAGAATAACTAGCTAAAATGAAAAGGCAAAATAGACTGATACCAATACTGAAGTCAAAGACTGATTTAAAGAAACATGAGTGAACATTTTTTTTTAAAAACAGGTTTATTTAACTTTCACACATGACTACATTAATGCATTGGTAACTCGTAATAAACATTTTAAATTATGTTTAGAATAAAATTATTCTGAATATTATTCAAACTGAAACCAGATAATTAATAGTATTTCATAATAAATTTTAAGCTAAAAAAATTTTAAAAATATACATACATGATACTTGTACTTTGAATTGTGTGATTGAGAGATCAACCATCCTCATTTGCAAAAAGACAGCTCACTCAGTGCCAAAATCTCTCCTCCAAAAGTTAGAGTGGGTTTAATGATCAGAGATCAAAGGCATTAAAGACGAGATATTTAAGTAGCCAGGATTAATTTCATTTACTGTTGGGGATGGGATTATTTTATCTTAAGAAAAAAGAGTTAAGAAACAAAATTAATTTTCTTCTTTGATTTTAAGGTTTTTTTATTGGAAACAAAACAAACATTGCTGTTTTAAATATTAGCAGAGGGGTAATCAATTAATTTACATTGATTGTAAATTCAAAATTCATTTTGTACTTTAGATAGTCAAGAAAATTCAATTTTTATTTATTTATAAACGGTTTAATTCAAAAATAAATTCAGACAATGAAATATTTCCCCCGGGAGATTTCACATGTCAAAGGAAAATTTAAATGCATTCTTGATTGAATACATGATAGGAAAAAGAAAAATCTTATTATTGTGCCTTCATAAGAGCATTCTATTTTGAAGCAAATATGTTTTCTTATGATTAACGCAAAGGAAATAAAAGAATGAAAATAAATAAAAGGCTATAATTCTGAAGGGCGCTGAGAAAACCTGGAGGGCTAAACACACTTAATGTGTTTCATGAAACATCATTCTTATTCAACTTATCTAGGTTCTTTATTGTTAACCAAACCATAAGTGTGAGACCCCCTAACCAAGGTAATTCAAGGTATCATTTTTGGATGTTACACGACAAGCAGCAAGTACAGGTAAATCTAGGATATTTTTGATTTTTTTTTTTTTTCCATCTGTGGTTGGTTCTCAAGATTTCCTTAGACCCATTAGCTCTTGTTCCTCAAAGCTTTAATTCTGGAATGTTTGACCTATTCCCATATTTCACCGTTATTACTTGCTCTGTATGGGTGAAGGACATTACTCAATTTCTCAGCTTAATGGATACTTTTTTTTTCATTTTAACCCTTTCCGAGCCAAGCAATGGGGGCTCAAATTTACATGGCAAGCGACCAGCCCGGGACTTTCCCATAAGGCCAACCAAACCCAGGCCACCCGCCCACTGCCTCTTACGTTTATCTCCTAGTTCAACGAATGTCCCTTCCCTTTTAATAGATTGAAATAGAGGCAGAAGATTGTTTTTCATGCAAGCGTCTAATAGTTTAGAAATCCCTACTTCACTATTTGAAAAATTTAAATGTAAGTAAACAATTTTTTCTTGAACAGAAATATTACACTTTCTAATTACTAAAATGCATAGTTATTACATCAAGTAATATAGTGTATAATAAATGCTAACTACAATGTTTTTTTGTTAAAAATAGTTCGCATAACTAGAAAAGTTTAAAAAAGAGAAGATATTTATTTATTCATATATATATATATATATATATATATATATATATATATATATATATATATATATATATATATATAAACTATTTGATCTTTTAAATTAGTAGTTATAAGAAATTACAAGGATATTTGGTAAATAAAACAAGGAACCCCCAAATCAATACATTTGGGCAAGGCCTTCAGGGAAAGTCATAAGGGTGTTTATATATTTGGACGTGGCTTTCAGAGAAAGACATAGGGGAGTGTGTATGAGGGTGTGGCATTCTAAAGGATAAAGTTCCATGTATGATAGCTAGTTTCCACTTTGTTGAAAGAAAGCATCCATCCTATCGTTTCATAAAAGATCCAAATAATATGAATAGAAGAAATAGGTAAGAAAAAAATGGGAGGCCTTGCTTATTCAAAACAGCGTATTAGACAAAGCCAGGTCTCACATTCCAGAACCACAACCCCAAAAAAAGAAAGAGATAATGAATCTGAGGAGATTTTTTGCAACAAAGACGAATGTTCATCAAGAACCAGCAGCTACAAGTGACAAAAAAAAACAACAAAAAACTGTAAAAACAAATATGAAGTCACCCAGAAAGGAAACCTAAAAACTAAATTTTAAACAAATGAGATCATTCTGATAACAGGTCATGTGAGCTCAGGGATGCTGAAAATATCTAATTCTCTACCAGACGCAAAAGAAAAATAGTATGATCAGTACGAGACTGAATTTGAGCTGCTTAATCTTCCCCTGGGACTAGGTTCTTATTCAGATAGATGGATAAGTTCAATTGTCCATGTTCGAACTTCTAATAGAAATTCCTATTTCAGTCTAACTTCTGTTTGACCATTTCCAACGTGGTTTAATGAGTTAAATTTTACAGGAAAAACTATCATATATGTTTATGTTTCATCTAGGAAAAGTGAAGGGTTAAGAGGTCAAGCAAGGGAGATATTGTTTAATTCTTATCAATACTTTGCAACAGCTAAGCCTGAAAACTGCTAAAGCCTGACCAAATAGGTTATTTGAGTAGGAAGAAAAAGGGAGTGGCATATATTCACAGGAAAAAATACCTCTGTTATAATCTTATGACTGAGAGATGTCCACTCGTGTGTTTACTACACTATAAACTTATTTTTCATTAAATGTTAATAAAAAAAAGTGTTATTTATAATTTATTATTTGAATAAATGGGTTTTAAATTCATCTTTTTAAACTTGTGCATTTCCCTTCAACAAGTCTACAAATAAAAGAAATAAGTTAATTGTAAATATTTCAGCTTGAATGAGATAGGTTAGAGAATTGTTCACATTTCATACAGCTTTGCAAATGCCAAACAGAAGAGCGTGAAAGAGAAATTATCTTCAGACGTTCGCACATCTAATCGAACTTTTTCAACTATCTGATCGGTCTAAAGGGAGTCTTATATACCGATCCTAACCACAAAACAATGACACAACAAGATAGAAACAACAATTCTTTAAGCCACTCTTCTTCAAAATTATACCATTTCATGTTGTCAATAAGAATCAAAATAAAAAAGGGTCCTTATTATTTATTTATTATTATTTTTATTTAAGCGATGGAATGAAATCAAAATTTCAATATTAAAAAATTGAACACTTAAGTTCTCAACCTTAGTAATCATAAATGAACTAACATGTTTGCCAGTTCTCAAAACACAAAACATTAGCCATAATCTGAGTATCGGTTAAGAAATTTTATTAATTTATTAATTATTGTACAATTTAATAATTCAGGTTTTGTGGATGAGAATCTCAAGATCAAGGGTGAAACAATTTATAAAGATATAGCATATTACTCAGAATGGATGCAATTAAAAATAATGACTTCATGATAAATCACTAAAGAAAAAGTTACATCAAAGTTTAACTTACATTTTTAACATATACATGAATAGCATATTCCTTCATTGATATTATAAGGGGTCAAATGAAAAGTGATAACCTTATTATACTTCACAGAAATAGTTAACCAACACTGAGTTCAATTCTTTTATCTTCATCATTGCCTGTCCGAGTAAATATTCAATACAAAAAAATATATATATAAATCAGGAAGTTCACAAAGTTGTAAAATATTTTCTGGCCAATTATATTTAAACTTAAAAATTGCAGTACCATTCAAATTTTAAGAAGAATATCTGAACATAAACAACAAAAACTTAATAAATAAAATAGGTTAAGACAGAAATACTTCTTAATTTAATTTAGTGTTATCTTTGAACATAAAAAATCCAACTTTAAATAACTACTTTATCTTAGATTTCCTGTTACCCATTTTCAATGATAAGAATAATTTGTAATATATTTGAAAAGGTCACTAAAAAATAAACAAGGAAATATAATTTCACAAACACATACGAACTGCATGAAAAATTTGATGACTGTAAATTTCATTTTGTACAAATAATGACTAATGGACATTTTGAACGGGCCTAGGTTCGTATCACATCATCCATAGCATTGAACTAGAAGATAGGAATAATAGGCAGCTTTTCAGCAAATATTTAAACTTTTTTTATTGCCTAATAAACAGAATCAAAATTTCGAATAAGAGTAGTTGTCTTTTACTCACAATACAGCCTTTTAAGCAAAACATGAAGGACGTAAGGAAACTCCTTTAATCTAAATTCTAAACAGGCAAATGTAACTAACAAAACAAAAGAGAACCTTAGAGGAATCAACTGAGGGATGTTATATGGAACTTGCAGGAATCAAAGATTATAAAACAAACTAAACAAAAAAATTAGATGTGAAGTTGATATGAATCTTGAATGAGTGCTAATTTTCTTGTGAATTGTCTGATAGCAACTAAGCAATTAGCAGCAGTAACTGCATAAATACTCAGAGAATAAAATAGATTTATTTTTCATTAAACCTATAATTGCAGACAAGTAAATGAATACTGAGTTGAAAATTATTGGTAATGATCTCAGCAGAGTAGTTAAGGCACCGTTTCTAGTATCTTAATAATCAATTTGAATTTAGAGAAATTTCATTTTACCAGTTTAAAGTTGAGAGTAAGCAGAATATAAGTGTTGTACAAAAATTAATTTATTTCATAGTTCTGAATAAACTAGAGAATTGTAGTTGCCTTAGAAAATATTGGAGACTTTTTTTCTTGTAAATGGTTATAGTATTTGCTTGCCATACGGTTTAAGAGCATTCTATACCTAAGGTTCATATAATATTTATATTTAAACAACTGCTAAAATAGTTGACTGAACTACGTTGTGCGAGAAAAGTTGGAAGAATTTTTCAGTGAGGGAATGAAAAAACTTGTTAAACATTGGGAGAAATGTGTATAGGCAACAATGATTATTTACACGAATAAAAATATGATTTTGAAATGTTTGTCAATATGATAAGGTACTAGGAGCAATGTAGGACATGAACCACACAGAAACAAGCATAATGAATATAATGTTATATCTATTAACACAAAATAATTTCATTTAATAGACAAAAAATATATTTAGTTCAAAATCATAATTGCAGCTAACAAGGATGCATCTATAAAATAATCATTACAGACTTATAGGAAACAAATATTTTTGTAGGAATTACAAGTCACTGTATTATTTTAATTATTAAGGACGGTTCAGCTGCTTATTTCAGGGTAAAGTAATTCATTGTATATGATTTTTTAAGTTGTCGCACAAATTTAGGGAACTTTGTCTTCCTAATTATTTGTTTCACTTTTATAGTTTATTCACAACAGATTCTAAGTTTCATTTGTCAAATTAAGTGAAATAAAATATAAACTTTTTTTTTGTTTGATTATTATTAACATTTAATCAGCAATTGAATGCTTCATAAGACCTCTCACAAGTATCTAGTTCTCTTCAATTAAACATATAATGAAATGAAACCAGTTGAACTCAAACAACTGATTGCGACAAAATTAATACATTAAAAATAAAACAAAGCAAATAACTATCAAAAACTATACGCCTTTATGAACAACAATATCCTAAAACCTACCTAAACTGTTTTAAAAAGATCTGGAACAACACAACGACTGAACTATTTAATGCGGAATACAAAGAAGGTTTTGTTAGGAAACCTAAAGATTTTATTAAATGATGATATGAAAACCAGACTTAGGCACTATTTTTTCAACTTTGTCAACTGTGAACTAATGTTTATCCTGGCTTTATACCCCATTGTTCAAAATGGCCAAAACTGGGAGGAATGAAATTTTATATTATTGGCAGGCATTGATTTTTCAATATTAAAATTTTTAACCCTCCCCCCACCAAGTTTATAATTCTGTCTTTAGAATACCTCATTGAATCTCTTATTCATTATACCTTTCTTGTTTCAAGCTGAGGACCAAGCAAACAAAACAACATGGAATAAGTCTTAGAAAGCTTTAATAAATTTCTTCCAGTATAAAACAAATTTCAATGAAAAAATACATACCCCATTTCGTACTGCCGGCAACAAGCTTCTCTGAAATCAGTGACTGGACTTAGTTCAGCATAGACAGGGCGACCTCCAAACCATCTATTATTTAAATCATTTACTGCTCTTTCAGCATCCTCTTCGCGTCGGAACTGTAATTATAAAAATAAACAGATATTATAAATGTGCTCATATACGAACGATAGATATTTCTTCAATCAAATAAGGAAACTTGTAGAAAGCTGACCTAATAATCACAATAACATAGGGTAGGTAATAAGTAGACATATTCTTAATAGAAAAAATTAAATGAAAAAAGACTCGCCGGGAAAGAAACAGTACCAAGCAAATTATTTCATTAATAAAAGTACATTTATAGCCAAAAATAAAATAGGAAGTCGGGATATAGGCAAGTCAGGTCCCAATAATCAGTTTGATAGACTCAGTTCAGTTTATCAGACCAGCATCATTTTAGTGCGGGAGTGACTGAACGCAAGTAAATAAAATACTTCCAAGCAAAGGGAAAATAGATAGAATTTATAGATTTTCCAGTCACATCAGATAGAAGAATGTACTAGAAATACATCAAGGTAACGCAGTTTCTGGGAGATAAGACTGTGCTACTGATACAATATAATGATATCTAATAATAAGAACAGGGTTCCCACCAACAGGGAAATGTCAGGGAATTTAATTATGAAAAAGTCAGGGAATTCAAAATTTCATTTTTTATTTTTTTTTATTTATTTATTTTTTAAGGCAGGAACAGAAAGAAAGGTAAAATAGCTTGCGTTGTATGTATGTATTTTTTTCCAATTCTTCTTCTCTTTCTCTCACTGCCTTAGTTTGAATATTTTGGTCTCTGTAACACAAAAGCTGGGAGGGTTGGACGAAGAAACTTAACAACATGGTCTATGCTATATTTTTAAGGTTCTCCCTCCTAAATACCAGCATGCAGGAGGTGATGAAATCACTCAGCGGCGAAGTTTAAAAGAAAATGTTTAAGGTTATTAAAAATAGAGATATATTGGCCTAAATTCCCAGCAGTATCTGACGTACCTGTATTTTTATCACCTATGGTAATAATCTGTCTTAGGCGCATGTTAGGGGGGGGGGGGTTGCACCCCCCAAAGAATTTTGATTTTATAAGTAAATATGTGTCATAAAAACCTTAAAAATAAAATCACTTAGTTCTGAAAAAATATTATTTTTTTTTTATTTCAAGTTCTAGATAGTATTCTATACCCCCCCCCCCACATTTTTGCTTATATTGGCCCATGTAGTCTGCAGTCAATAAATCAATAAAAACTGCCTTTAGTTAATGTTTATATTATTCTGATTAATATAATAATATTTGCGTATCTATTAGATTTGAAAACATTCACTTCATAACTGTGTAATTATGAATCGCAAGTTTAGTTTGTATGCTCAACTCGGTCTTTTAATTTTGTATATTTTTTTTTAAATGTAAGCTACCATATTAAGTTAGTGCATGGTTATTAACTCATGTAATTATAAAAATTTCTTTTATTATGAACATCAACACCAAATCCCTCGATTAATATCAATTATCACTATCTGGGAGGTCAGGGAAAAATCAGTGAATTCCATTTCCAAAACTCGGTGGGAACCCTGTAAGAATAATTTCCTATATCTAAGCTTGTTTTGCCAGAAGCAAATAGTCATTAAGAGTGAATTACTATCAAACAGCTATAAAAACAAATAAACAAGAATTCAATAGAAAGAGATTTATGAGCATTTTATATCTTACCTTGATATAAACATTGCCAACAAGATGATCCCCGAGGTTATCACAGACATTCATTTCCTCGATTTCACCATACTGGAAAAGAATAAATTATATTTGATCAAACTTGAATTAGTTCTCTTATGATACCACTTAACTAACATTGATTGATTTGTGAGACGGCTTCTCTCTCCAGCGGTGTAATCTGTCGCTATCCCAGAGACACGGAAGAGAGATATGACGGCGAATATGACGGTCATCCTCAACCGAAAAACCTAAGATGAAAAAATGAAACACACCGCTGGAGACAGAAGACGTGTCACAAATCAATCATTTCAACCCCAGCAAAGTAACTTAAAACAAAACATAACTAACATTGTATACAATATACAAATACATTAAATACAATACAGGCACAAGCTGAAGAATGAAATAGGCCTCACTAAATAAGTGAATTAAAAAAAAAAAAGTTATACATTTTTAATAAATATGATATAAAACCTATGAATGATATTAGTTACTCACTTTGTCTTCACATTCAACAAAAACATCTTCAAAGAAGTTATCATAATGTTCTTGCATTTCTTCATCAGACACATTGCTGACCACTAGCCAAAGAAAATAAAGTAAAAACTCATTATGTAAATAAATATACATATATAGGTACATAAAATCTGAGGTTAAACTTACAATGAGATCCATCAGCAGACTTTGCAGAGTTCTGAGGATTTACATAAAGATTTTGAAGTAACACAGTCTGAAACAAACAGAATTAGGTTGATAATAAAAGTATATCACTTTAAAGTACTTTTAGATATGACACAAAATGGTACTTAAAACATTTGTTTTTATGTTTTTCTGTAGGTTATCAATAAAAATACCTGGCTGAAAGTGGGTTTATTATGAATTCTTGAGCAGCGATCTCCATGTCGACAGGCGCCGATTTTGAAATAGAAAGAACAATTTACTCTGTAATATAAAAAACAGAAGATTAGAGCTACTAAAAATCAAAAATACCTTTATAAGCCTCTCAGCAATAATGATTTCATATGATTAAGAGGTACAATATACACAAATTTAAATCTAGCCTTGAACAGACAACATAAGTTCTACAGATGAGTCTGAATAAGCCATTAGTTTTGTCCAGAGAATCAAAGGTCGTGTCAAAACATGACCCAATCTGCTACATTTATTTTGTTGTTTTGACTAAGGAGCAAAACTGACAAAGAAAAAGTAGTCTGAAAGTTGGCCAAATGAAAAAACTTCAGGATTGCCAACTGGTAACCACAGATTGAACGCTTACTCACTTACACCATATTCAACAATTGTGGTTTACTGAAACAAACTGAGACAGAGAATCAAAATTCAGAATTCCGAAGTGTCCTAACAATTTTAACCCTCATAGTATTTTATTATTTACATACTTCTATTTTTATTCACTGGGATCCTAGAAGAAAAATTAAGAAAACAAAAACAAACTCAGCAGTGTCCAAAAAAACAGGTTTGAAATATAGCATAGGGTAACTGCCCCAATTATTGACACATCAAGCACAAAATTCAGGCAATATTACAGTGTCTTCATTTTTTATTAACCAATCCACTTGCTTCAAAGGGGTTTATACTTGCCAGAATCTGTAGAATAAATTCAGAGGATTTTAGCCATAATAAGATGGTGACTTTTTCCACCAGTTATTGACAGGTAAAAATCCAGTTATCGACATGGAAATGACCCAGTTATTGACAGGTAAAGGAACCAGTTATTGACTCAATTTCAATCAAGTAGAAACAATATATTTTCTTTATACAATTTATAATGAAATTATATTATATATCAGTATAGTTACTCCAAAACTACATTAGGAAGCTTGTACTTGACTGATGAGTTCTTATTTTGAGGCTTAACTTCTCTGCCTTCTTCTTTTTAAGATGAATCATGTACTTCGCAGCACGAAGAAACTACTCATCATTTTCCAAAGTTCAAAAAGAGATTTGTCTTCAATATTCCCAGCTCCTTATGGCGAACTCTTGAACTGCTTAAAGTTGTTTCTACCTATGCAATGTTCCAAGACTGATAACACTGGATGGATCAGTTTGGAATGAAACTTATTTGCAGAAGGACTGGCATTCAAGGGTTCCTCAGCAAATAGACGAGAATGACGCTATAACCCAAGGCTGGAGTCCACATTTTCTGAATCTATTATCGGCTGTAGAATAGATGACTGTTTCCATTAGTAAGAGAGAAAATCTGAGCAAATCGAGAAAAAGATTGAGACGTCCATTGGCTGCATAAAATGTGTGGTGTTTGGAGGCAAAGCGATCACACAAATTCACTGGAAAATAAGCCAAATGGGAAGCATGGTCATCCATATAAAATATTATTGGACTAGGGATGTAACTCCTCTCCAACCATGGATCAAATACCTTTGTGAATTATTCACAAAAATTGTACCCTAGTCATCCACCCATTTTCAGTTTTTCCCCAATACCCTAACTGTCTGGCATGATAACACAATACTTTCAGGCAATCTTTTATACTGGAATACCATCATTGGGCCGAGCTCAACAAATTCATTAGTAATTAGACCAGTCAAACACTCTTTCTCATCGTTATTTACATTGAGTTATACTGACTTTGGAGTTTTGACTTAGAACCCATTTCCATCCCATAACCAAATTTGCTGTAAAACGTAGTAATAATATGACCTATTATATATATTTTTTTCAAAATTTTTGAAGATGTGTTTTTGAAAATATTTAGATTCAAAATTTTATTTTTGATTTTGAAAAAAATTATGTTCTCATAACCTATCATGTGTTGCACATCGTTTGAAAGGGCATATAATGAGCTAAATAATGACACCTTCTCCATGTTTGTAACGTAAACAGGAGAGGAGTTATGTCTATTTAATATTTTGAAAAAGCGAGATTTTAACCGCTTTTTGAAAACTTTACGTGGCCGTATTTTGAAAACCGTTTTAGATAAAAATTTGAAATTTGGTATTTTTATTTGTCCCAACACCTACTTGGGGTGTACCAATTTTCATTAAAATCGGAAGGGGTGAAGTCAAAAAGTGTGTTGATTTGACATGGAATGGCCCAAGGAACACTGAAACTTCTTGCACCTATGGCTACTGGCACACCATTTAGACAGCATTAATTGCTGCTAGCATTTGACTCTCCTCTTTTCATTCTTGGAACAGGAGCAGACTTCTTTCGATTTCCCTTGGGGCTTCTTGAATTTTTTTTTTTTATTTTTGCGCCCAGTGTGTCTTATTGGAGCTATTTTGAAAGCCTAGAAACCAAATCTATATTTAAGACCTTCTCAACCTCCACAACACAATGGAATCATTCAAATGTCAGCCGAACCTGAAAAAAGACTCACTAGGTAGGTACGGGAATTTATCATAAACTTTGAATTTGCGTAAGTGGATTAGGTATGTCAATAACTGGCAACTTGAGGTTGCCAATAATTGGAAAACTGTATTCCAGTCATTTACACATACTTTGTACCTGTTATTGACACCCCCTGCCAAAAATTTATTTTTGGAAACCGTTTTATTGAACATTAAAAATCCAGTTAGTTAGACACCCAAACAAAGATCCATCCAAATTCCAATTATTGACAGTGTGCCAATAATAGGATTAAGGTGGTTTTTCTCTATCCTATTATTGACACCTTCAAAATTATGTTATTCATTCAAAATGAGCATTTGAAAAGGTTGCCTTATATCTAAGAAAGATTATGAACTATTTGAGAAGCAGTTATGCTAAAAAAAAACAAGAAATGGGAACTGATAAATACAAAAAAATAAGCACTCAGCTTTTAAGCGGAAACACTAGAAAATGAGCACATTCTCTGAAGTTCTCTAAAGCCAGAGGGAAATTCTCGACCACAAATGTGGTGCTCTCAAAAGCCGACTTGTTTTTAGTAGGAAACAAGTAGATAAGATTCTGTACCTATTGGTGCTAAGTTTAAATTTATAGATGGTGCCAAATGCTTATTTTTTTAATTGAAAGTTTGAGTGTCAATAATTGGGGCAGTTATCCTACTTTATTTGGAAAATCATCCTACCCTCACAAAAACCCTCCCCTACCCTTTCAAAGAGGTGTTTGTTCATACAGTTGCAGCACTCTAGCTCCCATAATTTGAATCCTGTGGGTTTCTTTATAAGGTCTGCTTACCCCCCCCCCCCCAGGTCTTAGTTGCTCCTCTTAACTTTCAAAATAAAATTTAAAAAAAAAATGGTTTTTAACAAAAGTTCTTAGCTATTTACAGAAATGGTTGTTTTTCAGCTCCTTTCCTAACCAATACACACTGTTTTCAAAACACATACGGACTTTTTGTTTGGCCCATTATATACATGGGTAATAGTGAGCCAGAAGTGCCCCGATGTGTGCATGCATCTATGCATGTACAAATACATGTACATGTTTTTCTTCAGAGTCCCTCAATAATTAAAATGCCGTAAACTAAAGAGGATATGAATAGGGCTTGAATAAAACAATATTTAGATTTTCAATTTCAAAAGAATTACTGGCAAAATCTGAAATAAAGTATATAAAAAAATACTACTTTAAGTTAAACGAGGATACAAAACCATTAGTATGAAGCTCATGTTTAGTGGCTAATAATGAATTACCAACATATAAATTGATGCCCTATTCCTAGACAAGAGAATATAAACTAAATTATTCTTATTATAAATCTCAGTTGACAGCAGAATAGACAACTTAGAAACAAAAATCCATGGGCATTTCAGCCACTGAAATAGATTAGATTTACAAGTGTTTTAAAATCACTGGGACATACAAGTAAGAAGATGGAGAATTATCACATTCCTAAAATTAGATCTTAAATGTAAATAATAAAATATTTTGATGCATTAACATGCAATTTAAAATTAATGTCTCAATGGGAACTCACTTGTCTTTTTCTGTTCCGAAAATTGAAGCTAAGTATTCAGCCATTTATAATGTTTTCTATGAATAGCGGAATAACGTATCAATAAAATAAGAGAACAACATCCGAAAGCAAGCCACGGTACGATTCAGGCGATGAAACAAAATGGCTTCTAGGCGTCTAGATATGCACAAGGACCAAGAGAGAGAAAATCGATATGAGTTTATTGATTCTTCGAGAACCTTTGTTTTTCTTTTTTTATGACTAAAACTTTACGAGATATAAAAAAATAATTAAATTTCCAATGGTGCTATAATTTTTTTCTCAAATGATTCCATTGTTCGATATTTATTTAACTTTCACTATTGTGGTTACTATTTTGAAGCACTCATCATACGAAGGCACTAGTATTATGAATTTAAATGGAATTAACTATTAATTTTAAGTATTTATCTGCCACCAAAGTTGTCTTTTTTAATTACTATGTCCCTAAAACACACGAGCAACCAGTATTGTTTTTACAATTTTTCTAATTTCTTTGTGATATATAATTTTATATTATTTTTATATCTGGTAGAATTATCCCAAGCTTCAGAAAACTTTTGTTCCTATGAAGCAGAAATTAATAGAAAAATTGATAGCCTTGGTTTCCATAGGTAACTTAGTTACTTTATGCACATTCTATTGTTTGAATAAATATAAATACATTAAGCATTTAGGAAGTATTCGAAAACACTTGGTTATGTGGTGCTTTTTGTTTTAGAAATGTTTACTACAATTTCACTGTAAACACTAACTGTTCAGTTAATAGCTGCAAATTGTGCCTTCAGGAAACCATCCCGCCTGGTTTGTTTGTAAATAAAGATCAGTTGAATGATCTATTGCGGTTAGAGAGGGTAATGAATAAATATTTTCTATGCTGGAACTGCAAAATAAATATCAGTTTAATTTGTTACGTTTATAGCTTTCTGCAACAGTCGATGGAGATGTCGATATAGAAGCGCCTGCAAGAGAATCACCAGCATTGATTCTTAGGATATTTAAAGAACTGAACTTGACAGCGGCTCATACATTGATTGGTAATGCAACTCTCCCAGTCCATCTCCGATATCACGAACCTCAATCTGGAGGAGGATTTAGGTATGTTTTATCAAGACTTACATTAAGCTAATACTTTATTGTTTTCACATTTGCAGTACATTTTTTTTTTTTTTAATTTATGTGTCTTACAATGCCTTGTTGAAATTGAAAATAATATTACAGCCACAATTTTTGAATTTAATTTCTAAGCCATTCCTTGAATACCCAAAATACATATTTATTTATGTTATTTTACATTTAAAGTGGTATATGTAATTCAGGATTTAGTTCATTCATTTTGTTTCAACTATAATCTTCATTTTGTTTTGCCTGATGCGTCAACTACTGAGCACTCATAATCTTAATATTCGAGGGTAGTAATTTTGAGCTATTACTAAAGCTTAATGGGCAATATGATATAATTTATTTGACAACAAAATAATAATTATTTCCTTGTCCTGAAAATTTAGTTCAAAATGACTTACACCATATGCCTTCTGAATCCTTCTACATTATCATTGAAGAAAATATAAGTAAACTTTTTTATGGAAGAAGGTGGAAATTTTTAATGAAATAATGGAAGAAGGTTCTCTAGTGTTTTATGAGTTTATTCAAGAAAAAATATATAATATGTAATAACAAATAAATAACGAGTAATAAGTAATTATTAATTTTTTTTTTATAAAGTTACCTTATTACTACTACTGGATTTGAATTATTGTAGATTTTTTCTTGTTTTCTAGAAAATTTATTCTTGGCCAGCCTGAAGTTTACGTTTATTGCACAGGTATTCCACTATATCACAGTGAGGGAGTATTCCTGACACAATGTGCTGGGAATGATAAAGACCCATTGCCTTATAGAAAAATTCAAAGCAGAATGGTAATTATTAATAATTCATATAATGTTAATTTTTTCCCCTACATTTAGAGGTGTAGAATTCCAACATCTATTATACAGTTATTTAATTTTGTGCTTTGGAGGCCCGTTGGCCGTGAGTGCCAAGGCGTATGCACTACGTGCCAAAGGTTGTGGGTTCTATCCCCACTAGGGGTGGTAGCTTTTCTTTGGAAAAAAGAAAAGGCATCAGGCCTATCCTGGCTAGAAAAGGGTGCTACATATAACCCGTCCTAAAATTCTGATTTAATAGTAAATGCACGTTATAATTTAAATAAATAAGTTGCTTTTTATAATTTTTCAAAGAGTCTCAAAATTTGGTAACTCGTCACATGTTAGATACATTTCAAATCCATTAAAGAAAACAACATAATTTTAAAGAAACATCCATGTAAAAAAGAAGAACCAATCAAAATATGGCACCAATCTTGTATCTCCGGTAGTGGGTTCTATTCCCACTACCTTTGCCATTGTTTTTTAAAAACAATTTCCAGGTGTTCTAAAATGTTTTTTGAAGTACCATAAAATGTTTTAAGAAAAACTTTTGGGGAAAAAAGTTACAATCGCTAATGGGATGTCATTCAGTTTATATTATATATTCTGTTCTGCTTTCTGTTTCAGAGTGACGGTGACTCTAAATTGTTGATAGAAGTTCCAGTGGGTGATAGTGATCTTACTGCTATGGTCTTTGCAGGAACTTATGGTGTTGCTATCGCTGGGTCATTATATCTTGCTGGAGTTCTGTATAAAATTTAAAGGATTGTTAAGAATGTATCCATTTAACTGATGACGATAAGAAGTACAAAGACATTGTTATGAATGCTTCTATATGAAATGTTAAAAAAATGTTCAAATTTTTTATCAAATAAAGAATTTTTAATCTTGTTAACAATTGCAATCAGAATTCCCACTGAAATGTTATTATATTTTAAAGTGTTTTCAGATTGTCACCTTCCAATTTCCACAATATCTCAACTTTTTTCAAAATATTTAAGAAAATATAAGATAAGTGCGCTGTTCGTTGTTAAAATTTGTTTTTAATAATTCCTCTGTTTCAAACTTAACTAATATTTATATATCTATTTTATTTTGGATGAGCGACAAGCATGCAAAAAAAATAGCTACTCAATCCGTTTCCAAAACCAAAATTCTTGTTTTTTTATTTTATTTTGGCCAAAAAAATATTAAAGATATGAAGAAAGCTTCAACTCATGATAATACAGGAAAAAACACAAGTTTGTTGTTCTGTAACCTAACGGATAGCTAAGTAACTAGACTAAAAGATATCTCTGCCTTTCTGGCAGCAGGGGCTATAGAAACAATAGGAAAACAAATATATTTGAGCGTAGCTCTCTGAGTAGTGTCCCGGCTGCTCGGATATATACGTGCATAGCACTCGGAGCAATTTTGTGGGGAACGAATATATTTGTCCAGAGCATTCTAGGGGTCAAAATGTGATGTCTTTATCCATTTTTAAGAAACAAAAAAAATTGATACTTATTTTCAGATATTCATAAATGATGGACTGACTTAAAAATATTTTCACAATCACCTAAAATAAGTGAATTTTGGCTACTTTTGGGGTTGTGGAAATTATAAACAGACATAAGCTCTTTGTCTTAAATATCTCAAAAATGGTTAAGAAATCCAAGTAAGTGGAAGGTGAATCATTGAAAGCCTAATCAATTTCCTACAATAAAGACCAATGTAAATTTTGGAAAGATGGTGAAGTTTCAGTAGTGCTGGTTTCCTCCCATCGAAGACAAAATATTATATCTATTCTCTGCGTTCCAAATCACACCAGATATCAGAATTATAAGAAGATGATACAGTTCCTTTGAGTCCAGTCATTTTTTTTAATTGACTCCTCGTAATTTTTTAGACATGGAAGCTCAAATTAATAACAAGAAATATATAAGGCATATTACATGTCCAACCACAATTTCTCCTGCTTCTTGCCTATTTCATTAATAAATGTTTACCCATTTATTAACTTTTTCAATTAAATAAAGGAAAGGCAGAATAAAAGAGTAAGTCAACAACAGAAACTTTATTTGCATTAATAAATACATATTTTGGAAGGTGTTGGTTATTAAATAATTTTATTGTTATTGAAGACTGACATTATTCTGATTCTCTTCAAGTAAATTTACTGCCTCATCCTCTAATCCTAGCATTGAACATGTCCACTGATAGTGCTCAGGAGGTTTTGCATTGAACTCAATAGATTTTCCTTTGCTTGGAAAATTCCAAAGAGTAACTTTTGAAAGATGTAAATGTAATGGAATTTCTATATCTTCTCTTGAAATAAGGTCTAACTTTGATAACAGCTCTTTGGGGTGTTTCTATAAAAAACAAAACCAATCAAAATAGTTAACATAGAGTTCACAATATCAATTATTCTTACTTATATGTTTCCAAAACTTTAATTTGACTAAATAAACTCTCAAAGCCTTAAAGATATCAACGGATCTTTCTATTTACTACTAGATCTCATCCAATTTAATGGAGAAATAAGATGGTATAAAATATTCTCAATCTCATTCAAGAAAAGCGAATTTCACAATTCCATCAAATTGAATCATTCAATGTAAATCAAAATGGCATAAGCTGAAGATGCATGCTGATATGGCCTCTAAGACCATCCCCAATTTTATCAACAACAGAAAAAAGTTTAACCCTTAATTACTGGCGTGCTTTTAGCGCGGTTCCTCCCTCCCCCATAGGGAGGAACCCCGCTTATAAGGTTGATACAATGAAACAATCCGGAAGTGCCAACTAGAAAATTTCGCGTTTCAGAACCCCTAGAGAAAATAACGGTGGTTCAAATTTGTATATATATATATATATATATATATATATATATATATATATATATATATACATACATATAAATATATATATGCATATATTTATATATATATATATATATATATTTGTCTGTTCGCTCTGTAGCTCCCAGACGAATGGTCCGATTTTGATGAAATTTGGTACAAAAATCTTTCGTCAAATTTGAAAGGTCAAGTTTGTTAACCAGCAAAATCCGCCTACTGGAAGATGGCGTTTGGGGCGAAATTCGCGCAAAAAAAATCGTAACGCTTACGTTTTTGAGTTCATAAGCTTGTAAGTACTCGTTTTATAGGCTTCTTTGGCTAGGAAAACGAATGAAACCATTTTCAAGGCGATAGCTTTAACCGTTTTTGAGAAAATTGGAAAAATAGTTTTTGAATACCGTTTTTGGTTTGGGTACTTAGAATCATGGGATTCAGTTGAAACATTTTCTGCATGTTTTACTATCATTAAAACTAATATGTTGAAATTTTGGTTACGTTTGGAGTTAAGGAAGGGTTAGAATAAAATATTTTATTAACAGACATAAAAAGTTTTGGTAACTTTGTATATTTTCCTTAATATCTCGAAAAAGGTTGAGAATCTTGGTAAACAAAAGAATACCATTAAAAAGCTTACTAAATGCTCTACAAAAAAGGTTCTGATGAAAGTTTTGATTAGGCGATGTCAATCGGAGAAATAAGTGCTTAAAACATTAAAGTAATTGATTTTGCTTATTCAAACTGTTCTTTTTGTCTGTTTTTATTCCTTGTTATTTTTTAATTGCTTATAGTTGGATAATGTATTTTACAATAAAACAGATTAGGCAAAATAAGAAAAACAATTCATTGTTAGAAATATAGCTTGCCAAGAGAAAAAGATTCGATGACGTCTTTTGAATATTTTCAATTGCCTTTATGCTGTTGGTTTTTTTATTTTATTTTTTAATTGATTTTATCTGTAGAATTATTACTATAGTAAAAGAACACAGGAATATGTGAAAATTTTTGATATTTTCCAATTCATTGAAACGTATGAAATGAAGTATCGGTAGAAGAGGATTCTAGGGTCTTGCGGACCCGACCCCAGGTATAGCCATAAAACCCTTTGAACAAAGGCCGAGGAAAATATTATCTGTTTCTATTCTATGCTAGCGCCTTGGATTCATAAGCGGGAGATGGTGGGTTCGATTCCCAACCTCCGGCAGGAATTTTATCATCCCACGGCTCGCTGGGAAAATTCCTCGCTACACCCTGGATGTCGGCGCTAATGACCTAGATGTAGATGCGCCGTAAAGAAAAAAAAAAAAAAAAAAAAAACTGGAACTGCGCTAAGATGACGCAGTTCCTGCGAGTCGGACTTTTCTTCCATAACTAATGGTGTCGGGTCCCCAGTGAAACAAATTTTAAATTGATTTTTTTGGGTAAAGTAATTTAAATAAATAATAATAAACAATAATATTTATTGAAATACAAAGATTTGAAGGGCAAAGGTCAAATAAGCAAATACATTCGGGTCAATATGACCCGACGCCAGTAATTAAGGGTTAAGAAAAAAAAAGGCATTGGATAAGAAGACAAAATGTAATGCTAATCATCTATAATGTCATTAAAGACCACATTCTTCAGTAATGTTCTTGAAATGATTTGTAAATGTCTATTTCACAAAATAGATGTTATAAAAATCATCAAAGAGATATGTAACAGATAAATGGCAAGAATCCTGGTGGCAACACGACTGACAACAAGCTTCGAGAAATGAAGCATACAGTACAGGGATGGCCATCCAGTAAAAGACCAAATAGACGTGAAGAAGTAGTTTTATGCCGTCTCAGGATCGGCCATTCACGACTGACACACTCCTACATTATGTCGAGACAGGACAGACCGACATGTACATACTGTAATACAGACTTATCAATAAAGCACATACTAACGGAATGTAGACTCAGGACAAATTTTTAATTTCCCTACAATTTGACCGACTTACTTTCCAATGGTAGCCAGTACATTGATGAACTTATTACATATCTAATACATACACATTTATACAAGAATATTTAAAATAAAGTCCATCTCGCAGGAACTGCATCATCTTAGCGCGGTTCCGTTCATATCCCTAGTCTAATTTGGAAAGATTAAAATAGAAGCAGTTATTATTTTGGTTCCGCCAGTCTTTTTTTTTTTAATTAATTATTATAATGGCGTGTCAACCCTTAAGGTCACTAACGCCATTCCTGTGTGTAGTAAAGTCTTGAAAGGTCATGATTTACAATCTTACCTGGAAGGGTCTGCTAACACTAGAAACGGACCTGCTAGTGACAAGGTCTTGGAATCCTGGAAATCTATATTTCTAACAATAAATTGTTTTTGTTATTTTACTTAAGCAGTTTTATTGTCAAATACATTATCCAACTATAAGAAATTAAAAAATAACAAAGAATAAAACAGACAAAAAGAACCATTCGAATAAACGAAATCAATTAATTTAAAGTTTTAAGCACTTATTTCTCCGATTGACATCGCCTAATCAAAACTTTCTTCAGAACCTTTTTTGTAGAGCATTTAGTAAGCTTTCGAATGGTATTCTTCCGTTTACCAAGATTCTCAACCTTTTTCGAGATATTAATGAAAGTAAACAAAGTTACTAAAACTTTTTATGTCTGTTAATAAAATATTTTATTCTAACCCTTCCTTAACTCCAAACGTAACCAAAATTTCAACACATTAGTTTTGATGAAATTCGAACATGCAGAAAATGTTTCAACTGAATCCCATGATTCTAAGTACCCAAACCAAAAACGGTATTCAAAAACTATTTTTCCAATTTTCTCGAAAACGGTTAAAGCTATCGCATTGAAAATGGTTTCATTCATTTTCCTAGCCCAGGAAGCATATAAAACGAGTACTTACAAGCTTATGAACTCAAAAACGTAAGCGTTACGATTTTTTTTGCGCGAATTTCGTCCCAAACGCCATCTTCCAGTAGGCGGATTTTGCTGGTTAACAAACTTGACCTTTCAAATTTGACGAAAGATTTTTGTACCAAATTTCATCAAAATCGGACCATTCGTCTGGGAGCTACAGAGCGAACAGACAAATATATATATATATATATATATATATATATATATATATATATATATATATATATATATAAATATATGCATATATATATATATATGTATGTATGTATATATATATATATATATACAAATTTGAACCACCGTTATTTTCTCTAGGGGTTCTGAAACGCGAAATTTTCTAGTTGGCACTTCCGGATTGTTTCATTGTATCAACCTTATAAGCGGGGTTCCTCCCTATGGGGGAGGGAGGAACCAAGCTAAAAGATAACCATAGCCATTTAGTGTAATTGATATTTCGTAAACTTACGATATATCAATTATATTAGATAATTGTCAGTAATTTAATAATTCGAGCCCTCTCCCTATCAGACACCAAATTTCACCCTGCCAACAAATCCCGACTCCTCGATATCCTTAAAGCCAATGGATTTCCTACAAACATCATCATCCATCTCATAAATTCTTTTAATAACCCCAAACCCCTCCCCACTACCCAAGACAATATAGTCCCTCAATTCAGAGGCCTCCCACATATCCCAAACCTCACCGAAAAAATTCAAAAATCCCTCCGCAATACATCCCCCAATCTAAAACTAGTACTGTCGACACAGAGCAAACTAAAAAACTTATATACGACTCTAAAAGACCCTATTCCACAAAAAGGCAGGACCAATGTGGTCTACATAATCCCCTGCAACACACCGAACTGCAATAGTGCGTATATTGGACAGACTAAAAACCTAGTAAGAAAACGAATCAACAATCACAAAAACGATGTAAGGAATAAGACATAAAGACAACTTTAACTAGACATGCCATCACAGACGGACATAACTTTGGTTTTGACCAATACTCCATCCTCTCCACTGAATCCAACGAAGATAAACGCCTCCTTTCCGAATCAATATTTATCCACCAAGAAAATAACCCAGTAAATGACAAAATTGATAAAGAAGTCATCTTCTCTACCTACTCCAACATCTTCCATTTATTAAAAACTTCTCCCTAAAACTCTATACCGCCTGCAATATAGCCCTTCATACCTGCCTCCCTTCCATTAACACAAAATTTTATAACATTTGACTTTACGACGCCGCTCTTTCTTTCATCTCTAATGTACCCACTCACTGTGTGGTCCAGAACCCCCCGCTCACCAACTCCTTTCCCCTAAGTTTCCTTGTATCAACAGTCAGCAATGATCCCGCATCTGTGAGGCGTAGTTCTCAATCTTCTCATCGGTAAGCCCATCTTGTTATTCTTATGTCTGTTCCTATGTACTTCTAATCTAAGCACTGCTATAGCACATTGTTCTTCTAGCTGTATATTATGTTTTTCTATATATATATATATATATATATATATATATATATATATATATATGTAAATGTTAGTATTAAATCTGTCCTGCTTGTTTTTACAGCGACAATCCCTACCTTCGTAAAAATTATTATTATTATTATTTTTTATGTAGTTTTATTCAGCCAAAACCAAACTATTTTAATTTAATCAAATAACCTCTAATATCTACAATCTATTCTGAGTTATCTCTTTACCTTCGGTTGAAATGCTGATGGACTGAAAATATCAACTAATACAGGATTTCCAAAGATTGTTCTGACTAATCCTCTGAAAACATTATCTCCGAGCAAAGGAGACACTAGTTCCATAGCAGCATAAACTCTAACTGCATGCCAGTTTGTTCGAGTTACAGATATATTAACTCTCGAAGCCAGTTCACCAATAGCCAGAGTTCTGTGTTCAATTTTTACAGGTTTAATTATTCCTTTTCGTACCTTAGATGAAGCACACTCTTTTACCAGCCTGATCTAAAAAATAGACAAGAAAAATGGATGTTTAAAAATTTTGCATAAGGACCTGAAAAAATTACTTTCATTGTGAAATTTATAATGATTGAATACTAACACCTAAAATGGTCTTTGATATTTTAATTGAACAATGTTGAGCATTTCCCAATTCTAGCTCAATTTGACTCATTTAAAATTTGATTCCTATACTTAACTAGTCCTGCCATAAATATTGATACAAAAGTAGAACTTTTTTTACATCCTTGGGTAATATTCAGATATTCCTTACCACTATCAGTTTATTTTCATTATATGTTAGAGTAATAATCCCAATTAAATTGTATTTTTCTTTCAC
This sequence comes from Gonocerus acuteangulatus, assembly GCA_946811695.1. Taxonomy (NCBI): domain Eukaryota; kingdom Metazoa; phylum Arthropoda; class Insecta; order Hemiptera; family Coreidae; genus Gonocerus; species Gonocerus acuteangulatus. Next base: position 115,007,517 of record OX328123.1, on the reverse strand, counting down.
TCAGTTAACATGGAGTGGGATGATAGAGAAAACGGAATAGCTGTGATTGCCTTACATAAAGTTGGAAAACGTAGGTCAGAGATTTTCAATAGTTCAACACCTTTGGTGGTACCACTCTATAAATGGATATAATGAGGCCCTATCTGAATAAGACAGGGCCGTCCCTGCACTGTGAGAACGGCAAATGCAGAGAGATCTATGGCTGCTTGAATCAGAAGAAATCCCATTCGAAAACGACAAATCATGTCTCGGAAATGGGAATCTCTGTCAGATCAATGTCGCGCATAATAAAAAGTGATCTTAGGATGGATTAATTTCAAAGAATGACAGGACAATGGCTAACCACTGGTCTAAAAAAATTAAAGTGGATAGATTTAAAGAAAACAAGAAAATGTTTATGTTTACAATTGAAGAAGAACAATTGGACAACAATTGGAGTTCATCTCTGCCTCGGATTGGCACTAGGAAGCCCTGATCACAACCCATTATATTATTGGCTTTGGTTAGAAAGGGGAGGATGGCATGCTATAGAGCACACTTTAACTTGGAAATCCTCAAACAATATCGGGTTCGAGCAAATGAGAACTTTTCTCAAGAAGTGCTGCTTTATGCTATGGATGACTGGCCAATGAGATTAAATGCATGTGTCAAGGCAAAAGGGCATAATTTGAGTAATTTCTTTTTTGTTTTTCTCTCTTTAGATATACATTTTATTTTCTAATAAAGTTTTACAAAAAAGTAATTTTTCTGTTGAAATCCGTTTATATTTCTTTGTAACAATATGTACAACAGGACTAGGTATGTAGTTGGTTGGGAATGGAAGTGGTTTAAATCGGTTAGAATTAAATGGCATGATTGAAGGGCTCAGTGTCAAAGGTGACTAACCCACAATTAGAAAAAAGTGAGAAAATTGGAGTTGAAGTTAAAAAAAAAAAGTGTTGGTGTCAGAAAAAATTTTAAGTGGCCCAATTAACGCTGGATCGACACTGCCATTGACATATACGGTAATGACACCATGGGGTACATTTTACCCCAAACATTGAAAAATTTTGAAATAAATAAATTTCAATTTTTTTTTTTTGCTTTTGTATATAACAACAATGTATAGTACAGGAACATCAAGAAGTAAATTCAAACAGTAATATATCTGCAAAATATTTATTAAAAATTCACAGAATAGCTAGAAAATCCTAAAACTCAATATTGTTCATACACCAAATAATTATTCTGAAAAAAATATTACTAAACTGAAAATATTTTTTACGAACAATAAACTAGAATGATGCAATGTTTTGTCCAATTGAGATTCATTAACATTTAACACATTTTAGTGATCGGTTATCACAGCACAACCCCCTTTTACGCAAAAACCACAGCGTTTTCGTGTTCCTACTGTCCTTTCAGTCACAAAATGAACATCTCATGCGTTTATCCAAGGTAACAAAAGATGTTGAAGGCACTTAAGGAGTTAAATCATCTCCCAAAACAACAAGCATCAGTGCCTTGAGTGGTTCTGGTACGTTCTCCAGATAGGCAGTGACTGCCACCTAAGCTTTTACCAGTTGGTAGCCCAAATCAAAGAGAAAATCTTTTCTGGCCAGTTTTAGGCCATTTTGTCACTTGAAAAGCTGTATTATAAAAGTAATCAACCCGTGAAGATTTATCAGATGAGCGAAAAAGTTAGCCGCTAACTTAATAATACCCCATACACAACTCGGGACCTTCTCATGCAGCGATTAGCAGACAAGTGGCTTTGTTTATATTAGGTAATACCAGATAATGCACTTCCGAATATTTAGGAAGAAGGAGGGAGTCTCTATGATTTACAGAAATTAAGAAACACGCTATAGAACAAAGTGTGGGGTATTTTTCACCCCACGGTGTCAATCCAGGGTTAAATTGATCCTTTTTCAATGATTCCTAAAAAGTAAAATATAAATAGCTCTACCCCAAATGACATTTACTTCCATGCCTTAATACTTTTCCAAGCTCAATAACCATAAAAAAATTGGTCACAATGAGGTACACAGTTTCTCATTAACCTAAGTTTAATACTTTAAAAAAATATGGGGGTGTATATACATTTTGCCATCACAGTATTTATTCAATTAGGGCTGAAATAGGACTCATAATAGGCAAATGGATTACCGCTTTCTGCTTTCCATTAGGACTAGTTTCTACTGTAATTCCACCTTCAAATTTGCCATACTTAAAGGATGGTTGCCCAACTACAACACAGTCATATAGTTCAGCATGCAGTCCACAACCTCGCATTGATCGAAAACACTTTTTTACTCGATTCAATAATCTTTCATCGGTACAAAATACAGCAACACCTGAAGCATATCTACATCAGTGTAGTCATAAAGAAGAAATTAAATTAAAAAAAAAGAAAAGGAAATTAAAAAATGTACTACTTACTTTTCTGGTACCTTAGCATTAAATATTTCTTTACATTTGAATTTATTTTTTAATATTGGCTTTAAGGATTGTATGGACACTTCAAAGTTTTTGTCATCATGGCTTTGATTTTCAGCAAAACTAACACCCCAGGGTTTATTCAAGACAATCAAGCCTGTAATATTGTTTGATGAATGAATAAACACATAAAACTTCTTATAAAAAGGTGAATCATAAATAATTTCCCAAATGATGTATACCATCTTGGAAAAAGATGGCTCGCTCAACCAATTCATCAGCGAGTTCCTGAGAAGAATATTTTTTTATCTTGAAAGGATGAGTCTCCTTGTCACCTTTAAAAGTTGCATATCTAGCTTTTCTGCTACTGAGATATAACCTAGGTTTCAATAATTTTATCATTTTAAACCATGTCATATCTAATTACATCGTCCAAACAACGAATGAAATAGCTGACCATAAAATTATTTTGCTTAATACGAGATACAGAATCACATGAGATTTTGTTTGGAATGGACTCAATAGGTTATAGCAATACACCAAAGCACTAAGAAAGACCATTTTGATTTATATGAATAAAATCAGTAACGGGTAACGAAAAAGAATACTTGAAATCATCAATAAAATTCCCAATTTGGGAATTCCCCCCCAAAAAAAATCGTTCAAAAATTATTTTTTATTAAATTCATCGTCAAAATGTATTTTATCTGCATTAATTTTAAACAAAACAAAATAAACATCCTTTTTACCAATTGAAATGAATTTTCGAAAGATTGATAAATAAGCTGTGTGTTTAGCAACCCAATATATTTGGGCAGCCAACTTTGTTTAATTTAAATAAAGAATTTCTTCTTCTATGTGTCTGAATATTTGGGAGGTTTGGAATACTGAGGTTTCTGCTCTTTTTATTGCTACTTTCACGAACTACCGAGTAGAAATCTTTTTAGGTGTGAACCTAAGCACATTCCTTAATAAGGCAATGACCACACTAACATACAAATTTGTGCTCTTATATATTTGTTTTAGGCTCAAAAATTACAAGCACAGTAATAAAGGCATTTATACAATAAAGGCTCGGACACACAGGAAGCGATCTGTATCGCGGCGAGCAGAGATCCAACGATCGTCGCGGCGGTCTGCGATAAGGGGACATAACATGGGACGCGATGTCTTTGTAAGCAATACTGTTGTTAATTTAAATAAAGCATGTACATTGAACTAGCTAGAATACTATGAAATAGATAAAATTCATGTATGTTTTTATTAAAACAACATAACCTCAAAACATATGATTTTCAATGAATAATTCAGATTCTTCACCCAAACTGATCGTGCGACAAATCTTTAATTATCTATCGCCCGGCAAAGCGATAAAGACTAGGTCGCCCTCAGTGGGAAGGGACTGTGTACAAGCAGATCGCCCGCCACTCACGGTCAGATATCGCTGCTCGCCGCGATACGGATCACAACCTGTGTGCCCGAGCCTTTAGTATTGTTAGATGTACCATTTTATCCGTCTCAGCACGACATTCAATATCAAGAGAAAAAATAATTTAGTCTGACAATGACCATAATATGGTCATTATGATCATTAGCATATTATGCTTGCGTTTGAGTAAATTGAATCGTATGTCCATCTTGCAGGGCCGCCACATCTCAGAGCCGGGCCCAGGACCAGATCACGGGCCCCCACTTCTCAGAGCCAGACTGAAAATTCTAGTACTTTGCTATAGGACTTTGGGCATTTTAAAATTATTTTCATCTTGAGTTTTGAGCGAAATGAGAATAAAAGCCGACAATCGGTGCAGCAAAGGTCACTTTCGGTACTTGTAGTTTTATTAGGAGTCTTAATGAAATATACTATTCCAGGACTGCTCTTGTTTTGTCGTTTATGTACATTAAAACAAATATAGATCCAATTCCAATAGATGTAGGCTACGCTCTTCTATATTTCGAAACCCCATTCTTTTTGCATGCTCATAACCTATACATTTTTTTCCAAATAGCGAGGATCGGCCCGGGCCCCCACGGCGCACAGGGGTCAAAAATAGTCAAAAAGCGCTCAAAACTTGATTTTTTGAAGTATTTTCTCCGAACCCATTCGCCTTAAATATATGTTAAATACCTCGTGAGAGTGCCATTTCTTGAGTTTTAGGCCCACGCCGTTGATTGCAGGACGGTGGTTAATCATTGAAGTACTAGAAACGAAGAAAATTTCCCAAATCCTCATGTACCAAAATCGTTCCTTCAACTTTCTTGTTCAGACCGATAAGGCTGACGCATGTTTTTGTTGTATTAATGGGATGTTCGAAGGGCAAAAAAAATATTTTTGTATTTTTCGAATCGCCTTCATGGACGGGGATACTGAAAAAGTAAACAAAATACATGTATCAAATTTCGTTTTGTCATATAGCTTTTGCGTCTCTCTAATTTCGGGCTTAAATATTCCGTGGGCATGTATAGAAAGACCCCAGACTGAAATGAGCTGCATAAACCTGCCTATTTCCGTGAACTCGGTAAGACAGACGCGCATTATCTCTATGTAAACATTGGAATCAAATCGAAGATGGATTTTTTTTGCAGTACCGAAGTCAGTGTTGACTGCAAAAAATGCCTGAAGCGATCCGAGTGAAAAATCGTGTCCTAGTTGAAATATTGTAATTTCAGGTTTCTAAATCAACAATATCAAATGTTATTGAGTTTTGAGCGCTTTTTGACCACTGTGCGGCGCCCGGGCCCGGGACAACTGTACCCGGCTCCCCCCCATGTGGCGGCCCTGCTATCTTGAGTTGAAACAGCATCTCAACTAGAGTAGAGCATCAACTAAATGATTGACAAATCGACTAGAGTTTACTAATGGATTGTTATTATTATTTTAAACTAGCTGACCCGGCGGCGAACTTCGTACCGCCTAACAGTCGATTCTTTAATTTTTCTTTATTATTAATTATTTGCGTTAACGCAAATTTAAATTGAATTATTAACATGGGATTCTACTATCACCTAGTGATTACATGTTCTTATTTATTTAAATTTTAACGTCCATTTATTATTAACTACGAATTTTAGGACGGGTTATCTATAGGTTACCACCCTTTTCTAGCCAGGATAGGGGTGATGCCTTTTCTTTTTTTCGAAAGAAAAGCCACCACCCCTAGTGGGAATCGAACCCAGGACCTTTGGCTCGGAGTGTTAAGTGCTCACGCCTTAACCCTCACGGCCATCGGGTCTCCTCTTATTTATTTAAATTTTAACGTCCATTATTATTAACTGAGAATTTTAGGACCCTGTTCTAGCCAGGATAGGGCTGATGCCTTTTCTTTTTTCTAAAGAAAATCCACCACCCCTAGTGGGAATTGAACCCACTACCCTTGGCACGGAGTGATAAGTTCTCAAGCCTTAACACACACGGCCACCGGGCCTCCACATGTTCTTATTATTACTGTTGTTATAAACTTAAATAAAAACGTATTTATTTTAAAACAATATAAACAAAGAATGAATCTTTGCTTATACACAAATAACCTACTACGTTAACTGTTAAAAATGTTATAATTGAGAACATATGATTTTATTGAAAAATGAATTTGCATTAATGAAGTAAAAAGGACCCGAAAAGTGTTGTTTTTAGACATTTCAGGCAATTTTTTTAATTTTTCTCTCCGTAAGAACCATCCTCATACTTCAAGGAATATTATAAAAAAAGTATTAGCGAAATCGGCATCGAGATTTTCGCTTAGCAACACATTCAGCGATTCATTTTTATATTATAGATGGAGTCTTTTTCTTTACAAAAATTGTGATTGCAGGTGTAATTATGATTACGATTACGCCCAACACAGAAAATAGTAGTCAATCTCTTTTTTTTACTTATTATTCCGAAATGGGTATAAAGTTAATCATGAATCATAAGTCTAGACCTTTTTTTTTAGTATTTAATCATTAATATGTGTAAGTTTTGTCACTAGTCATTGGCCAAGGTCTCTTTAAATTATTAATCATATACCAGAAGTATACAATAGTTAGTCGTTAGTCATTAGTCGTGGGGTCGTCATTAGTCAATCATCAATCGTTAGTCACATTCCAAATATTCATTTAATCATCTACTATATATTTGTCAAATACCACTCACTCACTCACTCATCTATCAACGCCCAGCCCAAACCGCTCGACAGAAAATTTTGAAATTTTGCATGGACACTCCCTATATAACGTAGGCGCTCGCTAAGAAAGGTTTTTTTGATACTCGTATTTTTAAGCATTTTTAGGGGGGTTTAAAGTTTGAGTTGGTTAGAGAAGGCATGCCTAGGCAGCCTGCGTTGCTAGGACGATAAAGAACAGCTGTTACCGTACATTATCTATCTCATAGTTTTATTTCTAATTGAGGTTAATTTCAACTATGATGGCAGACCTTGAATTACTAGAAATTAACTGTCCCTCATAGAGTTTTAATTGCGTTTCTTTTCTGCCTGTCCCCGTCAGATAGGCTTGCCATATTTTTGGAGAGTTAAACCGAGACACATTAATATGGGATGGGCATACCAGGGGGGGGGGGGATAAAAAGAGTACAAATTATAAGCAAAATCGTTGGTGAGTTTTAAGCCTAGCAACTAACGGGAAGGGGGAATCCTAAACTGTTAGTCTACCCAAACCTTAAAAATAAGAAGGGAACTTTTTTCCTACTTGATTTTCTTAAAACAATCTCTCAGCCAAATAGTATTGTCTGGCAGCTGGCAGCGCTGTGCAGGTAGTTCCAGCGTTTTACAGTTAGATTACTTCTCATATCTTTGACACTGTGAGCAGTAGTAAAAATGTTAATTGCAGAAAAGTAACCGATTTAAAAAAGATTCTTATAAACATGAGTTCATTACTTTTAGCACTTTCCTCCGAAGGAAAGTAGCTATTGAGGTTGGACTCATGACGGAATTTTTGAAAAATTTCTTCAAATCTTTATCGATCCTACCTAGTAGACACCGAAAATGACCCCCGTTAAAATTTATATATATCTATATATATATATATATATATATATATATATATATATATATATATATATATATGTATATGTGTCTGTTAACACGATAGCGGCCAGAGTTTTTGTTTTTTCGTCATGAAACTTGGTATATAGCATTCAATTAGCAAACGATTGAACGAGTTCGTTAACCACCAAAGTCGGTCCACCGGAAGGGGGGGTTTACCCCGAACCCAAAACACTAATTTGACTATGTCAGCCGTAATATTTGTTATACTTCAACGAAACTTGGTATTCGTAGTGGTAATATAGAGAGAAAAGTGAGATATAAAAATGAACTAAATCGGTTCATTATAAGGGGGGGTTTACTCCGGACCCACAATACCAATTCGCCACTACCAGCCGTGATTTTTGGTATATTTCGACGAAACTCGGTATTCGTAGTGGTAATCCACAGGTAAATATGTGTTGTAAAACTAAACTAAATCGGTTCATTAGGAGGGGGGGGTTTACTCCGGACCAACAATACCAATTCGCCACTACCAGCCGTGATTTTTGGTATATTTCGACGAAACTCGGTATTCGTTGTGGTAATCTACAGGTAAATATGTGTTGTAAAAATAAACTAAATCGGTTCATTAGAAGGGGGGGTTTACTCCGGACCCAAATTCCTAATATACTCATACCGGTCGTAATTTCTGCTGTATTGTAGCGAAACGCGGTATACGTCGTGGGTATCTCATGAGAAAGAAGTGTTGTTAAAATGAGCTGAATCGGTTAATCGGGAAGCGGGGGTTTAATTTGTAATATATTTCAATAGATAAGCCCGTCAGACGTAGGTTCACAAAGCCGCCGCAAGGAGCGCTTTCTACCACTAGAGTGACTGTATCCTGTTCCTGCGTTAGATCAAAATACGATAATATGAGGTTTTTTGTATTTATTACGTAGTGTAATAGGTACCATGTGTAAACATAACTCTGGAAGCAAATTAATAATTGATCAGTTACTCATTACAAATTTAAAAGAGAACTATTCATGTTTTTATTTTATTTATGTAGGATATTTTAAGCAAATTGTTCTGGAAAGCAGTCTAAACTACCCAAATTCTGAGGAAAGTGCTTAGGTATGCAGCTCCTGCGTGACGGACTTTTATTTACATCTTACAGCTTTTTCCGGGACATTGATAAAACTGTGCGGGACACCGAAACAATTGCAAAATACCGGGACAGTCCCGGTCAAACCGTGATGTATGGCATATCCTTAGGTTTTCCAGGCGAGGTAATAATATATATAACCTTGGTAATACTCGTAAATATATTGGGTGTTACCATATGACTTCTTGGAAACATAAACTTTTAAATTTTAACGCCCATTGAATAAAATATAGTATGACGGGAACCGTGCTGTAATAAACTGCACAGAATTGTATAGTAACGTAATTTTAATGAAACATTATTTAACGCAATAAAATAACTACTTATCTGCCATGACGAAGCACGGGTATTCAGCTAGTTAGTTATAAAATTAATCACAGTATGCACTTCACTGATCTTTACATCTTGTGAAAATATGTCAAAGATGCTAAGAACTGTTGATTCTTAAGAGCATATGACTAATTCTGAAAGGACTATTTATTTACGTATTTTATTGCTATTGCTGCATTTTATTGTGGCATTATTTTTAGTCAATGTGGCATTTATAATTCTAAGAAATAAAAGAGAAAAACTCAAAATTTTCGAAAAAGGATGCTTCAAAATCTTCAAAGCTTTAAGAAAACTCCGATATCCCCGAAATTACCATAATTGAGCATTTCAACAGCTTGTTCTACTGTGAACTGCTCCATAGTCTCAATATAAATTATTACACCTAATTAAAAATGACTAAAAAATATATACTGTAACTATATTAAATAAGAAAAAGAATTACCCTAGACTGAATAAAAATATAATAATAAAAGTAAAATATTTGAGTTATAAGGCTGCTATTCACTTTTTGAGGTAAATTCCCTTGGATGGAGTATAAGTCTCCTACCATGAAAGACCAAGGGAAACAAGAGCAACTAAGGGAGGAACAACTCTGCTAGTGCCGAATATCGGATTCTAGAGTAAATTCTAGTTCTAAAAACCGCAGACAGATGGCTCTCGTGCAAACCACTCCAATAGTCTTTTGCAGTGAAGAGGTAGAAAGGCGAAGGTACTAGCTTTAAGTACAGCGGACCCCTGCCCTGAGACACAAATGTGGTTTTTAGCAGAGAAAGAGTTAATTACATACTCTGTTGACAAGTCCCAAGGCTGGCAATTGCTTCACCGACAATCAACTACATTTGCCTGGCTCCAGTCAGGGGTCCCAACTCTCTATTTTTCCTTGCAACTGAAGAAAAAATAGCGAATATGGTTTACGCAAAGGTACTTCAATAATTTTAAGATCTCATGAGCTCCTGTTGAGGTCTTTTCATAATACAACAGGATTTTCTAATGTTAATTTAAAATAAGTGTAAAGTTTTGTTCAATACTGCAGAAACTTGAACTTGTTGATCATGAATTTGCCAGTAAAAAATTAAACAGTAGGAAAATTGGAATGGTTGGGAGTTTAGAATAAAAACATTGCTACTTGTTCGTTATAGGGCTCAACAACTAAACACAGCTGACTCACTATTTTTTAATTATGATTGTTGCAAAATCTGGATTCTTGCAACCCCATGTCAATTTTCAATTTATTTTTTGCATCTCTCAGACTTTTTATCCGATAATTTCTTATAATTTTGGACCCCCCCCCAGGGAGCGAGGTTAGCTCAGAGGTAGAGCATCTACTAATGAACTGGAGGACCCAGGTTCAAAACCCGAGCGTGCACCCCTAAGCTCACCCAGCCTTTAATTAATTAATGGGTACCAGCAAAGGGAAAAATCAGGCGACTGGAGCATAGAACTGATCACACAATCTCCCTAGTGAGCCGTATGGTCAAGAATCAGATATCTTAGTGGCATAAACAGTATCTTAGTGGCCTGTTAAGAGACTGATTTATTATTTTTTTTTTTTTACCCCAACTTGTAAAAGCATTGTGTATATTAGGGAAGAAAAAGTGTTACAAAAATGTTGGTTACAAACGTGTCAACATCTTTAGTCCCGGTCAGAGTGAAATTTTTACTCGACTATCAGTAATGAGGCACCCTGTCAAACAAATATTTTCAAATTTTCTTTGACCCTTTTTTTAATTCTTGACAAATAAAAAGGTTTATAGGAATTAAGATAATAGAAATAATAAATATAGTTTAAAAAAAATTCAATCAGGTGTTTCTTAAAAAATTATATTTCTTTAAATCAATAAAAAAAATTAATTCTAAGAAAATGACACTAGCTTCAATATTTACAACAATTTACATTTAAAAACAAAGTATTCACAAGTTTTATTTATATTACATGCTAACCAAAAGGTATGCAAATTGATTAATATTTACAATTTCTTAAACATTTGAAGAATAAGTATTTTCTGGAAACTTATTACATTTTTTGTCTTCATTAATTCCATTGAATCAAAATAAATAAATTTAAAAACAAATATTCTCTTGATATCAATAAAAAAAATCATGCAATCACAATAAAAAACAATTTCACAATTAAAAAATAATAAGAAGGACACGTCAAAGTTCATCCTCAAGTGATGCATCATGAGACATTGCGTGCTTATGAAACCGTGTTTCTGTTCTGAATCTCATTCCACAAATAATGCAAAAGAATGGCCGGTCTTCTGGATGCTCGGCAGCAGTATGTGAACAGAGCTCGCTCTTCTTGGAGAATCCCATCCCACAGATACTACACATATGTGGTTGACCCAAACTGTGACCTGTAAAATTTAACTTGTAGAATTTGAACTGTCCACACACTAAATAATAATAAAACACAACATTAAAAATATTCTGCCCAATTAACGTGACAATAGAATGTCGCCTAGGTTGGGATGGTTCTTGTCAGGACTTCTATTCAAAGATATGTATTCAGCCTCAACAAGCGACCGATAGGTTTATTGATTACAACTATTACAGGAATACATCAGAACATTTAAAACATTAAGTTGATAAAAAAAAAGAAGTTCCATCCCGCAGGAGCTGCCTAAACTAAGCGTATTCCTCAGCAAGTGGTTAGTTTAGTTAAGCCACATTGTGGAGGAATGTAATTAAACTAACCAAATACAATATAATTTTGTGTATTTTTATTATTATTATTATTATTTTTCCAGAATTGAATATACTGAACTTATTTTTTTTACCGTTCATACAGTTTTTATTGATTATTTTTATGTGAGCAAATCACCTTGCCGTTGTGAAGCTCCAAGAATAAATAAAAAAAAAATATAATTTTTTTTTTTTTTAAACCAGCTGACTTAATAATTCGATAAATCGATCTCATCTTATGAGAATGAAATGAAGATGGAATTGTTAAAAACAATAAACATAGCCAATTTACACATTTTCTTTAAACACAAGCTACAAAACTTTCTTATCCCCTTTGTACATGTTAAATACCAAGTCATTTTTCAATATTCCAAATTAACTAAAATTTTATTTTGAAGTACAGTTTAAATATAAGATTCCAAACAGTTTTAGCAAGTAATCCTGATTTTCCCTCACTTATCAAAACATCACTTAATGCTTCATGTCAGAGCTGTAAGGCAAAGGAGAATATAAACAACCAAGTAAAACATATATAATGAAAATGAATATGGTGGAACTTCTAATGGTAAGCGTTTTCGAGGTTTTACTTCTTCAGCAGACCTTATGACCATAAACAACAACAATAAATGTTCATTTCTTACTAATAAACATATTTAAAAAATGATTACAAAAATATAATCTTTTTATTAAGAGCAATTTTTTTTGTGTTTAACGGTGTGTCAACACTTAGGCTGTCTATAGGTTACCCCCCTTTTATAATGCCAACAGCACGTGGTCGGTCACCCATTCAGGTACTGGTCACGCCCGACGTTGCTTAACTTTGGCGATTAACGGGAACCGGTGCATTCAACGTGGCTATGGTCGTTGGCATTAAGAGCAAATGTATAAATTTCAAATTACATGAAATTAACAAGTTTATGTTAATTTGGAACAAGAAATATTCATTCAAATATAATGAGTTGGCAACTAAGTAATAATTATAATTTCTAATTAAAAAAAAGTTAACTGGGTAATTAGTAAATTAGTATTGATAATTTTATGATAAATTTATTTCCGTTTCAAATATTAGAGGTAGAAGAACATTAAATATTTGAAGAAACACAAAATTAACTTGGAATAACCTTGAAATGGCTAAAAACAAGTCAATTGTTCAGCGTGCGTGGAAGGGAGCTAGCTAGTAGCCGTCAGGAGGGACAGGCAGTTAGAGGGAAGTCCCCGTCACCAGGTACCCTCGGACATACCACTCCCGCAAGAATTTTGAATCTTGATGGAAATAGTTCATAAAAAATATCCCAACAGATGGAAAGCATTATATTGTTTGGATGCAATCCAGCTTTTAATGTTTGAGCATACTCATGGGACACCATTGATGGGAATAATTCATGAATTACAAACCAATTTTGGCATGTTCGTTCTGTTAAGCTATCGCCCCCAAAAAAATGCCAAACATTTTTGCTAACTTTTTGACAAAAATGGATAATATTCTCTTCCATGTTCATGGAGCAATAGCAAACAATACTGGCCTTATCTCTCCACAAGCCTTAAGAAAAATTGTTAACATATACTAACTAATACAGTAGAACAAGTTGAGAATTATTTTGGGCTTTCAGAAAGGAAATGATAAATAAATAAAAAAATAAAAAAAAAAAAAAAAAAAGATAGGAAACAGTTGCCAGTATTATATAAAGAAAACTGAAAACATTAAGCAATGACGGTAGTTACTCTAACAAGAAGTGGATTTCAGTTGGACCTAGAAAGTTAAAAAAAAGAAAGAAAAGAAAACTGATAAAAAATGCAGCACATAAAATCTAGTACAATTCAACCCAATATTATTGGATAAGAAAAGCAATAATATATGCACAAACGTATCAAGGGCAGATTCTCAGTCAGTTCTGTACATGGGAGCAACTTCAGAAAAGAGGAAAAAAGGAAATATATATATATATATATATATATATATATATATATATATATATATATATAAATAAATATATATAAATATATATATATATATATATATATATATATATATATATATATATGTATATATATATATATATATATATTTGTTTGTTTGTTCACACTCTACTGTCAACAAAAATTGTCTGATTTTGATTAAATTTGGCACTAAAATACTTTGTTTAAAGCAAAGGTCAGAATCTTCCTACCATAACACTGATTTTTAATACATATGGTATGATAAACTTTTTTATGGACATTTTGATGTGGGGAATATATGAGGACCTTGGAAAAGAAAGGGTGAGTCCTGTAATCTGGATGTTGGGAAATCAAAGTCAAAGTTCTGAAAGTGCTTCAGGGTAGCAAAGGCGAAAGTTTACTCTGTAGAATGTTGATTCGTAAACCTGATTGAAAAGTATGCATTTGAAATTCAATGTTTTAATTTAAATTTATACGAGGGATTTATGGGTAACAAAATGTTAGGAGGGGAGTTTCAGACCCGGGAATCTCCCTTGCAATAGGATATTGTTTCATAGATGATGGTGCTATTCGCTTTAACTTGAAACTGTGAGGGAAATAAAGGCAAATCAGAGAAGCAAGGCGAAGCGTCGTGTTACCTACATCTTTCTGACTCAGATAACAAAATAAAAAAAAGAAGTACATTTTTCAGATTTGTTCTTTCTGTTGCAAGGTCCTGATATTCAACTGTCTTTCAGAAAAGTAGAAACAAACCTAGAATTTTACACTTGGATATCCCAAATTGGTGGATTAAGTAGAAAATGTTTCTAACTCTACCAGGAGTATGAGTCATATGGAAACACATGAAGATGATGTATTTCCTGTGTGACGGACTTTTATACAAAAGTGGCTACATATTTTTTTTTACACCTAGAAGATTGAAATATAACATTCTCAAGACAAAATATTGGACAAGCCCATTAACCAGCAAAATTGGTCTCTTAACAATAGGGGTTTACTCTGAAACAAAATTATTAATTTGCTCTGACTTATATAATAATATCAATTTGGCCATTATATTTACTTCTTTGCAACGAGCTCAATATATAACCAGTGTTGGGCAAAAATCATTCAGAATAATGAATAATGAATAATGAATAAATTTGATATTTCATTCTGAATAATGAATAATTTTTCATTCATTATTCAGAGAATCAATGAATAACATAAATTTTTATTTTTATTCATTATTGAATAACAATGATTTATTGAATGAAAATTTTTATTGATTGAAAATGATTTTATTGAATAAAAATGGTTTATTGAATGAAAATTTTTATTGAATAAAAATAATTTATTGAATGAAAATTTTTATTGAATAAAAATGATTTATTTGAATGAAAATTTTTATTGAATAATAATGATTTATTTGATTGAAATTTTTCGTTAAGTACATCAAAATTTTTCTTTCTTTTAATGAAAACTATATATAAGAGTGACATTGTTTATATGTATATATATATATATATATATATATATATATATAAATCACGTGTCTGTTTGTTCCTTGTACAAATCCACACCGTTTGACTGATTTTGACCAAACTTGGCACACAGGTAGGTCTTATCCAGGGAGTGTCGTAGGCTAATCTAAAAACGTCCACCAACTGTTTATCTGTATGTTTGTTCCGTATACAAATCCACACCGTTTGACCGATTTTGACCAAACTTGGCACACAGGTAGGTCTTATCCAGGGAGTGTCGTAGGCTAATCTAAAAACGTCCACCAACTGTTTATCTGTATGTTTGTTCCGTATACAAATCCACACCGTTTGACTGATTTTGACCAAACTTGGCACACAGGTAGGTCTTATCCAGGGAGTGTCGTAGGCTAATCTAAAAACGTCCACCAACTGTTTATCTGTATGTTTGTTCCGTATACAAATCCACACCGTTTGACCGATTTTGACCAAACTTGGCACACAGGTAGGTCTTATCCAGGGAGTGTCGTAGGCTAATCTAAAAACGTCCACCAACTGTTTATCTGTATGTTTGTTCCGTATACAAATCCACACCGTTTGACCGATTTTGACCAAACTTGGCACACAGGTAGGTCTTATCCAGGGAGTGTCGTAGGCTAATCTAAAAACGTCCACCAACTGTTTATCTGTATGTTTGTTCCGTATACAAATCCACACCGTTTGACCGATTTTGACCAAACTTGGCACACAGGTAGGTCTTATCCAGGGAGTGTCGTAGGCTAATCTAAAAACGTCCACCAACTGTTTATCTGTATGTTTGTTCCGTATACAAATCCACACCGTTTGACTGATTTTGACCAAACTTGGCACACAGGTAGGTCTTATCCAGGGAGTGTCGTAGGCTAATCTAAAAACGTCCACCAACTGTTTATCTGTATGTTTGTTCCGTATACAAATCCACACCGTTTGACCGATTTTGACCAAACTTGGCACACAGGTAGGTCTTATCCAGGGAGTGTCGTAGGCTAATCTAAAAACGTCCACCAACTGTTTATCTGTATGTTTGTTCCGTATACAAATCCACACCGTTTGACCGATTTTGACCAAACTTGGCACACAGGTAGGTCTTATCCAGGGAGTGTCGTAGGCTAATCTAAAAACGTCCACCAACTGTTTATCTGTATGTTTGTTCCGTATACAAATCCACACCGTTTGACCGATTTTGACCAAACTTGGCACACAGGTAGGTCTTATCCAGGGAGTGTCGTAGGCTAATCTAAAAACGTCCACCAACTGTTTATCTGTATGTTTGTTCCGTATACAAATCCACACCGTTTGACCGATTTTGACCAAACTTGGCACACAGGTAGGTCTTATCCAGGGAGTGTCGTAGGCTAATCTAAAAACGTCCACCAACTGTTTATCTGTATGTTTATTCCTTCTACAAATCCACACCGTTTGACCGATTTTGACCAAACTTGGCACACAGGTAGGTCTTATCCAGGGAGTGTCGTAGGCTAATCTAAAAACGTCCACCAACTGTTTATCTGTATGTTTGTTCCGTATACAAATCCACACCGTTTGACCGATTTTGACCAATCTTGGCACATTGGCAGGTCTCGATACGGGGAGTATCATAGGCTAAGTCAAAAAAATCTACCAGCTGTCTACATGTATGTTTGTTCCGTATACAAATCCACACCGTTTGACCGATTTTGACCAATCTTGGCACATTGGCAGGTCTCGATACGGGGAGTATCATAGGCTAAGTCAAAAAAATCTACCAGCTGTCTACATGTATGTTTGTTATTTATACAAATCCACACCGTTTGACCGATTTTGATCAAACTTGGAACACATGTATTTCTTGATAGGGGGATTGTCATAGGCTCGGTCAAAAACGTCTACCAGTTGTATGTCTGAATGTTTGCTCCTTATACAAATCCACACCTTTTGACCGATTTTGACCAAACTCGCAACATAGGTAGGTCTTGATAGGGGGATTGGCATAGGTTAGGTCAAAAACATCTATCAGCTGTCTGTCTGAATGTTTGCTCCTTATATAAATCCACACCGTTTGACCGATTTTGATCAAACTTGACACAAAGGTAGGTTTTGATACGGGGAGTGTCATAGGCTAGCTCAAAAACGTGTACCATCTGTTTGTCTGCCTGGTTGTTCCTTATTCATATCCACACCGTTTGACCGATTTTGACCAAACTTGGCGCACATGTAGGTCGTGATCCGGGAGTGTTACAGGCAACGTAAAAATTGTCTAGGACTCACAGTTCGGAGGTCACAGGTTCGCAACTGTAAACCCGAACAGTTACAGATTTGTGTTATTAGATTTTAATATTACTTACTTGGTTTGTAACGTTGCTGCCATGAAAATTAAATGTTAATGATAGGCTTATAATAGCCATTATTTAAAAAAAAATATATAATGCCTAATTATGTTTTACTATCACACGAGAACTAATTATTCAAATAAGCTTTCAAGTTCGCTCACTTTTCAAAATGTTCATCACTGAGCTTATGTGCTTTGGGAGTATTTGTCTTGCTTGCGAATAAAAACAGTCTTTTAACTGGCGCAGATATTTTAAATTATTTAACATACTCTTCTTCCTGATTTTCAAAAAATTGCAAACTTGGACTTCTGCTTTCGTAAGAGAATCGTCGCTTGTTAGGGTATCGACATTTCCAAAATAAAAAAAAAAAATCATTAACTTTAGATAGGCGAGCTGTAGGTGTCACCTCCATTAGTGTATTTACCTCTTCTAAAACTTTTTATTTAAAAAATCCAAAAATTTCGTCAAGTTTCAATTCCACAAGGATATCACTCAACATAAATGATATTCTATCAAATGAATGGGAATTTCGAAATGGGCGGCAAGCAAGAGCAGCTGACTGCCTTTAAAAATTGTTGTCTATCGAGCGAGCAGTCACACCAAAAAAAAGTCTGCGATTTGCAGACCAGATGTCTGCAGTACTACACACATACTTACACTTTCGTTTTAAGTACACCATTTTGACGTAGCCTAAGACATTCCCCAGATCAATACCTACCTGTGCCCAAGTTTAGTCAAAAACGGTCAAACGATGTGGAATTGTACAAGAAATAAACATACAGACAGACAGCTGGTAGAAGTTTTTTAAATAGCCTATGACACTACCCATATCATGATCTATCTGTGTGCCGAGTTTGGTCAAAATCGGTTAAACGGTGTGGATTTGTATAAGGAACAAACATACAGACAGGCAGCTGGCAGACGTTTTTGACTTAGCCTATGACAATTCCCCTATCAAGATCTCCCTGTGTATCGAGTTTGGTCAAAATCGGACGAAGGGTGTGGATTTTTATAAGGAGCAAACATACAGACAGACAGCTGGTAGAAATTTTTGAAATAGCCCACGACACTTCGTGCATCAAGACCTACCTGTGTGCCGAGTTTGGGCAAAATCGGTCAAAAGGTCTGGTTTTGTATAAAGAACAAACAGACACGTGATTTCTTTATATACATACATATATATATATACACTCATAAAAAAAATAAAAAAAATAAATAAAAAAATCAGTCAATGAATAACTGAATAAATGAATGAATTCTTATTCAATAAAAATTTATTGAATAATTATCCAACCCTGTTATTCATAGAATAAAAAATTATTCAGTGTATGAATAACGTAATCAATGAATAAATTATTATTCAATAAAAATTTATTTGAATGATCATTGAATAAAAAAATTATTGAATAATGCCCAACTCTGTATATAACAAACCCAGGTAATAAGGAACATGTGAAGTACAAACAAACAAAATCGGCTTATTAGAAGAGGGGGTTTAATTCAGAACAAAAGTGAATTAAAAATTTATGTAGGAGTCAGTTTTTCATCACAAATAGAAATGATCAAATCTATTTATGTTATATTTATATAAGTAATTTTAAGCAAATTCTTCAGAAATGTGGCAATACAATACCCACCTTGCTAAGGAATCTGCTTAGTTATGTAGCTCCTGTGTGATGGACTTTTTAAAACATTGCTATTATTTAAATGATTAATTTCTTTTTTAAATTATTTCGGTAATCAAAGCGATTCAAAATACATAATAATGTGTGGTAAAGTGTCATAATTTTGTTTGGTAATTAATATTACTTGCATCAATCACATGAGTAAAAACAAGTATTTTTAATAATGAAGGTTATCAAAAAAGGAACAATATTCTCCAATTTAACATAATACTAAAAACATATATTAAGGATAGAAGAGAAAAGTACATAGGAGAATTATTTGCAAATGCATGCCTTGAACATGGATGATGAAGTTGGCTCTGTGACGAATCTTTTTCCCACAAAGTTGACATTCAAAAGGCTTTTCACCAGAATGTATGAACATGTGTTCTTTAAGAGTTGCTTTTGTAGACAGAACACGCCCACAGACATCGCAAGAAAGACCAGGTTTTGATTTTGCTCGCATATGTGAGTTGAGATGCGCCCAACAACTTTGCTTTGATCTGAATCGTTGACCACATTCTCTACATGTGTACTCACGTGTAAGAACTTTGTGTTTCCAAACATGTCGATCCAATTCATCAGCATCTCCATAGCACTGCCCACACATCTTACACCTAAAAGAACCATAGTTATTTTAATACAAGTTTCATGCAGTAATATATTTGTTTAAATTATCATGTCCACTTATACATGAGAAAAGTTTTTAGGGATGGGTTTTCTACAGATTACCATGCTTTTCTAGCCAGGATAGGGCTGATGGATTTTCTTTTTTTGATATTTGAAGAAAGAAGTTATTACTTCTTTATTTCTTTTATTCTACTTTTTTACAGTTAATTTTCTTAGTAATAAATAACATAATCACACTAAGGTTAATAGATTTCATTTAAATAATAACTGTATGAGTCCCGTAATAGGCCATGAGGGCCCAGAGGGGCAGATGCTATGCTATAGAGGTAATAAGGAGATAGTGCGGTTAGAGAACTATGCTCCAGTCCCTTGATTTTCCTCTTCACATATACCTATTAATAAATTAATTAAAGGCTCGGTTAGCCTAGGGAGGCAGAATCCAACCCACAAATGATTACACTAGAAGATAAAATCCTTAGTGCCCTCCAGTTTTGAACTCGGATCCTCCAGCATATTAGTCCAATGCTGCTACCACTGAGCTAACCTCGCCCCCAATAACTTTATCAATATTTGTAAAGTATTAAGTGAATTTAGCCTAAAGGGAGGAATATATATTTTAATTTAGTTTTGTCTATTTTTACTGTTTCATTAATTTTCAATATAAAAATGAAATAAAAATAACAAATTGTAACTCTGCCAGAGAAAGTGCAAAGTCCACGACAAAAAAGAGGAAGGCAAGTTCTTTTTTTAAAATCTATTATTTATTTTCTGATATTGTAAACAAGTATTAGTTATTTATAATTTTAATACATTGAATTAAATAATACAGGGGGAAAAAAAATTACTCAATGTACTTCAATGCGAATGAGAATGAAAATAGTGAGGTAAGCCAGAACGAAGGGGCAAGGAAAAGCAGGACCTAGACCCCTTAGCTTGGTGAGTCCACCTCCCAGCCGATCCCTGGGCTAATGAGGCACACACAACCTCACACCTCTTAGCCATAAGGGCTAAGTATAGTGTAATAAGAAAGAATTACCAGAATATAAAAATTAAAAATAAAACTACAACTCACAAATTACAAACAGAAAACTCAATTTATCTCTTTGTATTCAACACATGGAAGTAAGACACACACAAATTAGTAAAAACATAAAACATTCAGAGTTACAAACCTGTAATTTGGATGTATTGTATGACCATTGATGTGCATAACGAGATTCGATTTGTTTCTAAAGGGCTTATCACATAACATACACACATACTGTTTATCATTCGAATGAGTGAGCATGTGCTCATTAAGGGAGGTTTTGGAAGAGAGTGCTTTATTGCAAACTTTGCAAACTGGTTCCTTGTCAGCAAAATTCCCACGACGTCTATACTCAAAGTGGCTTAAATTGTGTGCGTTAAGTTGTCGGCTAGTTTTAAAATGCTTGTCACAAGGTGAGCAATAATAGCCTTCTGCTTCATGTCCTTCACATTCATCATCACCTAATTAAAAACATAAAATAAATATCTTGTGGTTAAATTGTTTTCTAAATATCCTGAAGATAAAATCTTTTTAAAAACAGCATTTATTTGATGAGCTATCTCAACTTATATTTTTCTACTTCTTTTAAGTTTGGCTGTATCCACGGTTCTTTTCATGATCTATGGATTATGAAACATGATATATTTTAATCAGCATTTCCAGATTGGATCATGAGGTTCCTCCCTATGGAAGGAGGCAGGAAACACGCTAAAATTTTGAAAAATTAGGGAAAAATCTATTTATCAGAAATATATTTATTAATTTATTAATTTAAATTTTAACGTTCATTCATTATTAACTACGAGTTTTAGGACAGGTTATCTATAGGTTACCACCCTTTTCTAACCAGGACAGGGCTGATGCATTTTCTTTTTTCTAAAGAAAAGCCACCACCCCATAGTGGGAATTGAACCCACAACCCTTGGCACAGAGTGTTAAGTGACCTTAACACTCATGGCCACCGGGCCTCCGTGTGATATTAAGATTAAATATCTTATTTATTAAATAAGATATTTAATAAATTAAAAACGTAATAAGTACATGTGGATCTAATTGCATTTTTTCCAACAAAAAAAAAAGTGTAAGAAGGCTCAAACTTATTAGGATATTTGATGTAATTGTCGACATCTAGAAAAAACGCTAGAGAGAAAATTTTAACTTAAAAATAATTATCAATATGAAATGATATTATTACGCACATACATTAGCACTTACCACAGATATTACAAGCTAGCGAAGTGCTCCAGGTGATATTTTCTGTGTCAAAGTCTATATCCCTACAGACATTTTCAATGTGTGTCACCTAGAATGGAAAGAAAAAAATAATTTAAAATGACTGCTACAAAACTATGACATAGTTGTTACAATTCGTCTATTTAATGGTTCATTCTAGTTTGAAGTAGTCAATTGTACTTTTATCATTTTTGAATAAATATTTTGAACAATTTTATATTCAATATTAAGTGATTTAAAAATAAATGAATAAAAGAAAGAAATATTTTTTTATAAAATCCGAAGAGGTTAAATAGTTAAAATAACCATCATGCTAAGTTCATCTACAATGTGCATGCTCTATTAAAACCATGAAGCTAAAATGAAGCATTAGAAGGAGTATAATAAGTTCAAATATTTATTAAAGATTAGGTTGTTAAATGACAGTTAAGCATGTTCAAACGTATATAGTCTGACTCTCAAATCCTGCATCATCTTAGCATGGTTCCGTTCTTATCCCTAGTGCCTTTAGTAATGGAATTACTAACGGCTGCTGGTGAAGCAGTTATCGGTAGGTTTTGAATTTTCATGAAAAATATACATTAAAATCTCAACTAGAAGGAAGATTTTAGGTGCTACAACAGGAAACTGACAGTATCATAAGCGGAAATGACTCCAACCACCATCTCAACATTTGCTATGAAAAAACACTTTTACTAATACATTTCTCATTTTCTTACATTGTTACTAAAATATTAATTTTAATATTAAATACAATTAAAAAAAAAAAACAATTAAAAAGTGAATCAAACAGAGACAAAACCTGTTCATAAGAACCAAGTAACAAAAGTAACACTTTCGAAGTTTAAAGCACTTATTTCTCTGATTGACATCGCCACATCGGAAATTATTTCAGAACCTTTTCTGTAGAGAAATTAGTAAGCTTTTGAATGGTCACCTTCCACTTACAGTCCAGTCAACGAACAGTTATAGATGGAAATTTCTTAAACAAAATTTTTGACTTTGTAACTTTGTTTGGGATGGATAGGAGGTGAACCACCGTTATTATTATACGGTCCTCGCCCGTAGCCTTTGTGTCGAGGGGGAGGGGGGGGGTTTAGAAGGTCCCATTTTTCGGGTTTTCACTTATATCTCGGACTTCATCCTAGCGATGTGACTATTCTATAACAAATGAAAGCTGATTAAATTTCCTACAAGTTCTATTCAACAAAATTTTTTGAGATATCTTTAGTTTTCGAAATATCCGCTCTTGAAAGTCTGTCATTTTGGGGGTGTTTTGACGGGATAACTCTTCAACAATGTTCCAAAATAATAAATAATGGTTATAGGGTTGTAGAGTATTGCATTCCCTTCAATAAAATATATTACTATGCTATTTTATGTATTTTCCTTCAAACGTAAACATAATTTCAGTGTTCATCGTGAAATCAGAAATTTAGCGACTAATAGTCCAGGAAACAAAGAGTTATAGATGGAAATGTTTGGAACACCATTTTTAACTTCATAACTTTGTTTCAGCTAGTTAGGAGGTCAACATATCAAAAGTCCTCGCCCGTAGCCTTTGCCCCAGGGGGAAGGGGGGTTTAGAAAGTCCCATTTTTCGGGTTTTCACTTATATCTCGGAAACCCTGCGTCCTAACGACATGACCATTCTATAACCAATGAAAGCTGATTAAATTTCCTACAAGTTAAATTCAATAAAGTTTTTCGAGATATCTTTAGTTTTTGAAATATCCGCTCTTGAAAGTCTGTCATTTTGGGAAAAAACAAACTTTTTTCTATTCTCGACCGGATATCTCTTCAACGAGGAACCCAGAAAATAAATGTCGGCTATAGGGTTGTAGAGCATTCCATTCGCTTCAATAATATATATTACTTTACTATTTTATGTATTTTCTTTCATACGTGATATACGCACTCACATGGTCTTACCAAAACCATTGCCAATATAATGGACAAGATCTTACCTAATTGAGTGTGAATAACTGGGCCCAAATTATATATTTTGTGATATTTATATGTCCAGTACTCACTATATTTACATAATGGAGTATATTTTGGACAATACATTGACTGGAAATCGTGAGACATTGAAAGATTCATTGGTCGACAGTTGTTGCCAGATATCACGATGAACACTAAAACTTTTTTCACGTTTGAAAGAAAATACATAAAATAGTAAAGTTATATATATTCTTGAAGGGGATGTAATGCTCTACAACCCTATAAACTGCATTTATTTTTAGCACGGTTCCTCCCTCCCCCATAGGGAGGAACCCCGCTTATAAGGTTGATACAATGAAACAATCCGGAAGTGCCGACTAGAAAATTTCGTGTTCCAGAACCCCTAGAGACCGAAAATAACGGTGGTTCAAATTTGTGTGTGTGTGTATATATATATATATATATATATATATATATATATTTGTCTGTTCGCTCTGTAGCTCCTAGACGAATGGTCCAATTTTGATGAAATTTGGTACAAAAATCTTTCGCCTAATTTGAAAGGTCAAGTTCGTTAACCAGCAAAATCAGCCTACTGGAAGATGGCGTTTGGGGTGAAATTCGCGCAAAAAACATCGTAACGCTTATGTTTTTGAGTTCATAAGCTTGTAAGTACTCGTTTTATATGCTTCCTGGGCTAGGAAAACGAATGAAACCATTTTCAAGGCGATAGCTTTAACCCTTTTCGAGAAAATTGGAAAAATAGTTTTTGAATACAGTTTTTGGTTTGGGTACTTAGAATCATGGGATTCAGTTGAAACATTTTCTGCATGTTCTACTTTCATCAAAACTAATATGTTGAAATTTTGGTTACGTTTGGAGTTAAGGAAGGGTTAGAATAAAATATTTTATTAACAGACATAAAAAGTTTTAGTAACTTTGTATACTTTCGTTAGTATCTTGAAAACCGTTGACAATCTTGTGGAGCGGAAGATTACCATTCGAAAGCTTACTAAATGCTCTACAAAAAAGGTTCTGAAGAATGTTTTAATTAGGCGATGTCAATCGGAGAAATAAGTGCTTAAAACTTTAAATTAATTGATTTCGTTTATTCGAATGGTTCTTTTTGTCTGTTTTATTCCTTGTTATTTTTTAATTGCTTATAGTTGGATAATGTATTTGACAATAAAACTGGTTAAGTAAAATAACAAAAACAATTTATTGTTAGAAATATAGATTTCCAGGATTCCAAGACCTTGTAACTAGCGGGACAGTTGCTAGTGTTAGCCGACCCTTCCAAGTAAGATTGTAAATCATGACCTTTCAAGACATTACTACACACAGGAATGGCGTTAGTGACCTTAAGGGTTGACACACCATCATAATAATTAATTTAAAAAAAAGACTGGTGGAACCAAAATAATAACTGCTTCTATTTTAATCTTTCCAAATTAGACTAGGGATATGAATGGAACCGCGCTAAGATGATGCAGTTCCTGCAAGACGGACGTTTTTTGGGTTTATCATTAAAGAGTTATCCGGCCAAAAAGAGCAAAATGTGGGTTTTTTCCCCCAAAATGACAGACATTCAAGAGCGGATATTTCAAAAACTAAAGATATCTCGAAAAACTTTATTGAGTTGAACTTGTAGCATATTTAATCAGCTTTCATTTGTTATAGAATGGTCATGTCGCTAGGACGCAGGGTTTCCGAGATATAAGTGAAAACCCGAAAAATGGGGCCTTCTAAACCCCCCCGGCACTAAGGCTACGGGTGAGGACTTTTGAAATGTTGACCTCCTAACTAGCCGAAACAAAGTTATGAAGTCAAAAATTGTGTTCCATAAATTTCCACCTATAGCTGTTTTTAAGCATTCGTTGACTGGACTGTCGTTGACTGTTCCAAATATTTTTCAAGATATTTTAGGAAATAGATCAAAACCCGAAAACGTTTCATATCTATTAATATATATATATTTTTTATTACTTCCTGAAATTCAAATGTAACCAAAATTTAAATATCTTAGTTTAGATGAATTGCAAACATGAAGAAAATATTTGTGAGTGTATGAGGTGAGAGTGCGTGTGTAAGTATATATATTGCCCACTGGAGTTTCAAAAATTAAAGGTAACGGAACAAGAGTATTCATCTGAATGAACAAGAAAATGAAGATGTAAGTAGGATAAAGTTAAATGTTAACTTAATTTGGCTTTGCACATCTATTATATAAAAATTAACCGCTAAATGTGTTGGTAAGCGCAAATCTCGAGAACAACTGAACCGATTTCGCTAATTCTTTTTTTATAATATTCCTTGAACTACGAGGATGGTTCTTACAGAGAGAAAATTTTAAAAAATTGCCTGAAAAAGTCTAAAACAACACTTTTCGGGTCTTTTTTACTTCATTAACGCAAATTCATTTTTCAATAAAAACATATGTTTTCAATTATAATATTTTTAACAATTAACGTATTAGGTTATTTGTGTATACGCAAAATTCACTATAACAGTAATAATAAGAACATGAGGAGGCCCGGTGGCAGTGAGTGTTAAGGCTTGAGAATTTAACACTCCGTGCCAAGGGTCGTTTGTTCAATTCCCACTATAGGGTGGTGGCTTTTCTTTAGAAAAAAGGAAAGGCATCAGCCCTATCCTGGCTAGAAAGGGTGGTAACCTATAGATAACCCGTCCTAAAATTCGTATTTAATAATAATGGACGTTAAAATTTAAATAAATAAGAACATGTAATCACTAGGTGACAATAGAATCTCATGTTAATAATGCAAATTCAATTAATTTATATTTGCGTTAACGAAGCAAAAAAAACAAACCATTTTTCTATATTCCCAATAATACTTAAAGGTCAATTTTTACTTTAATACCATACCATAAAATTTAAGTGTTAGTGGAGGGGAAATATACCATAGTATATTTATACGATGGTAACGTTACTCAAAAACAAATTGTCTTTGGTAAAATGTAAATTGTCTGTAGCAATATGTCGCTTGAAATGTAAAAGTCTCTTTCCTGTGCATCTATAATATTACAAAAGTGTTGTGCGTTTGTGTCTGACTAATTATGCCTCCTATAAGACGGCAGACATATTTAGGCAGAAGAACCCGAAATGCAATGAATCAAATTAATTATCAATCTAATCGTACTGCTGAGGAACGTGAAAGAATTCGGTTAAGACAGACCCGTGAAGCGCGACATTCGAATCATAATGGTGCGAGCTTGAATTGAGCTGCTGTGAATTGACAGTGCCTACAACTGTGTTGCTATTGGACCTATGAACTCAGTTTGACTATAAACAAATCCCAGGGGCAGTCATTACGTGTTTGTGATATTAATCTAGAAAACCCATGTTTCTCGCATGGCCAATTGTATGTTGCCTGTTACCGCGTTTGAAAACCATCTGCTCTGTTTGTTTACGCGCCAGATAATCAAACAAAAAATATCGTGTACCATAAAGTACTACAATAAAAATGAAACTTTATTTAGAATATATATAATAAGAAATCTGATATTGTAATTTTGATTGTGATTTTTTAGTGACTATTAAAAGAATTTTAAGTGTTTTATAATTTTTACTTTTTGCCATAATGTAATTGTTGACTTATTAAATTTCATTTTTCTTTTTTGTATCTTACTAGCTGACCCGGTGTCCCAAAAGCAGAATAAGTATTAAAAAAAAATTAAAGAATCGACTGTTAGGCGGTATGAAGTTCGCCGGGTCAGCTAGTTAGTAATAAAAAGACAAGGAGTCTGTAAACACTGATGTTTTGGTTGACATCTGTTTTGATAAAAGTAGCTCATAAATTATTATTATTATTATTATTATTTATTGCTGATGCTCCGCATCTAGCTCATAAATTAATGGAATTACATAGGGCTTTTTGCCTTAAGGCAATGCCCAAGTATATTTCCAACAAATGCCCTTTGCCTTAAGGCTATGCCCAAAAATATGACATCTCTCTCAAGGCTACGCAAAAATATAGTAGCAACTCAAGTTTTCTCTCAAGGCCATGTTCATGTTTACAAATTATGACTCTTTTTTCAGGTAAAGTCAGAATATACTTTTAACACAAACTTTCTTGTGAGACCATACCTGCACTTGGGAAGGCTAAATGATGCAACATTAGGGTGGTAGGAAGATAAAAATAAAGATAAAGATAAAATAAATGATGCAACATTAGGGTGGTAGGAAGATAAAAATAAAGATAAAGATAAAATAAATGATGCAACATTAGGGTGGTAGGAAGATAAAAATAAAGATAAAGATAAAATAAATGATGCAACATTAGGGTGGTAGGAAGATAAAAATAAAGATAAAGATAAAAATTACCTGTGGGGATAATGTAGGATCTTTAGTAAATTTATCTTTCTACTCACTCGATCCTTTCCCTCTTTCAATAACCAAATTAGGGGCGTGAAAAGTGAAAAGATGTTTTTAGCAGTAGGTTCATATTTATTACAGTGAGTAATAAATATGAACCATGTGCCATCTATTTCTATTCACAATACTTCCTTTTTTTTTTTTTCTTAATATTTATTGGCTCATGAGAGAGAAAAAAAAATATCCTATCAGCTCCTATTTAAGACTTCTAATGAAGCAGCCATAAGAATAAAATACAATTTAGTTGGAGAAAAAGAAAGCCACAAAAGAGGCAAACATTTAGCAGGAATGTATACATCTGTATAAGGGAAATTCGATTATTGTTTGGTTCATATTATTTTCAGTTTACAATTTCTAACAAAAATGCAATACAACTCACACAAAGGATAGAAATGGGAGTTACTAACAAATGACTATTACAAATTGACTAATAGAAATTGTTGTTCATATTTAAAGGTGTTTTAAGTTTTGCTACCTAAAAATGGTGAAAAGGGAGATAGAATAAGTTAAATGAAGAAATCAAACCAAAAGTAAACTACACAAACATAAAATGTTTCTAATAAGAAATGTGTTTATTGATAATTTTAAATCTCATATATAAAATATTTTACAATAATTTCTGAACCCTTAACCCACTAGGGCCTCTAGATGATTAAACTTGTCTGTGGGTACCTGTACTCTGCAGCCTCCTGATGAGTTAACTCATACATTGGTATCCGTTCCCCACAGCCAGCAGCCTCGAAAAGTCCATATTGTTTTTTTTGTTGTTATTTTTATCTCTTTGTAGTGCCGTGATTTGGTATTTACCATAGTAAACCCCATTTTTAACATGCACTAAATTTTAAATTTATAAGAAAACAGCTTCTAATAAACATATAGAATAAATTATAGTTAATTTCTTCCAAATAATTAACTCTTTTATTGTAGGACGGCCTTAAGATGACAACATTCAATCAATACAAAAGGTTTTCTACTTTAGTAAAAAAACAATAATTTTTAAGCACAGCGTACTTTGCAGGTGACTGCCATACCATCAGTGCTCAGCTATATCTCGGTGTGCTGTAGTCATGTGGTATTCTCCTCTGGTCCTAAATTCCTTAATTAAGCTCTAATGTAATTGAAAGCCATAAAAGAAGTTGAATAAATAAATGCGCAGTTAGATTAAAAAAGCGAATTATTAGAAGCAATTAAATTGTAAAGAATTTATGAAGTACCTGCATTGAAAAAAAAAAAAAAATGTATGCTTAGAAGCAATTAATATTGCAAAAAATGTATGAGAGACCTGTATAAAATATAAATAAAATATTACTCGACTCATATAAAGGCAATGAGAAGAAGTAATTAATTAAAAGTGAATAGTTAAAAGCAATATATGAATTATGTTACAAAGAATTTATGAGTGTCCAGCATTGAAAAATAAAAATAATTGAAAAGGGTGGTAACCAAAGCCGTCCCACAAATCTCTGTTATTTATATGTGAGAAAGTTTAGATAATCAGGGTTCGGGCTGAGTTGTATTTCTGCCAACATTTCTGCTTGATATTCAATTCTCCATAGCCCCGAACAAGGCTGACAAGGAATGTCAAGCTGAAACATTGGCAGAAATACAACTCATTTTAGTTATAAAATGTAGTTTTAATCAACATACGACCAAACCCCAATTATCTACACCTTCTCAATCTCAATGGTCAACTTGCACTTCTCAGTTATTTATAGGTGGTCGTTAAGGCTCGGGAACACAGAACGCGATCTCTATCGCGGCGGGCAGCAATATCTGACCGAGGGTGGCGGGCGATCTACAAGTATTACACAGTATAGCATCAACCCCGTCAAACAGAGGACAATCTGTCGCAGCGAGCTACTCTTCATCGATTTTCAGGGCGATACAATTGTAAAAAATTACAGATTTATCGCGCGATAAAATGAGTGAAGAAACTGAATTATTCATTGAAAATAATATGTTTTGAGGTTAGGTTGTTTTAATAAAAAAATACATGAATTCTATCTTGCTTGTTGAATGTATATTCTTTATTTAAATTAAGAACTGTATTGCTCACAAAGATATTGCATCCTATGTGATGTCCCCTTATTGCAGACCACCGCAACAATCGTTGGATCACTACCTGCCGCGATACAGATGCGTGCCCGAGCCTTAAAAATGTAATTAAATATTTAAAAAAGTGATTGATTAGAAGCAATTAATTAATTAATTATGTAGCATCTGCATCCAAAAATAAATTAATTAAACAAAAAGAGAATTATTAGAAGCAATTTATGAATTTTTTAGACACCAGCATCCAAAAATAAAAAAGAAGAATTAATAAAACAAATGGAACCAGAATCCGAAAAAAGAGAACATCTATTGGAGAAAGTTAAAATAAAAAAAAGAAACAAAATATTCAAAAGGAATGGCAAAAAAAAAAAAGGAGTTAAATTAGGCCATGCCAATACAATGAAGCACTTAGAAGAAGCTAAATGTCAAAATCCTGAACCAACTACATAGACACACCACTAACTATATATAAAAAATATTTTCTAACATGGCCAACACCCAAGCAAAACAAACATTAATCTCTACACACGTGAAAATCATCCTGTGGTTCTTCGTTCATTTTAGCGAGCATCTCCTCCACTGTTTCTTCATTATCCTAGGGGAAAATGTAATAGGTATTATTAAACCCCTAAAAATAAATTTTCTATTTATCGCATTTCATTTGAAACAATTAACATCTTCATAGATTGTCTATTTAGGAAAAGTCTATTTCTACTAATGTGTAACTCTTGGGTTAACCGAAAAAGGAGTGCAAAGGTAAATTGTACTCAGTTTCTTTGGAATTATAATATTTTACTCAAACCGAAATAAATGCTTACAATGGGTTTGTAGAATATAGGCCATATATCTTCTTATGATTTAAGTATCAATTCCAGGGGATGGGAGAGCAATATAAATAGAAATGAAACATAAATCAAAATTTACATGCCTCGGGGCTGAACCAGAAATAACCATTCCCAATTCCATATTTAAATTACAAATTCATTTAAAATAACATATATCCCACAAGAATCCACAAGCTAACAAACAAATGAATTTTGAACACAACCTCAATGGCACCAATTTATGGAGAAGAGGAAAAAAAATTAAACCATATTGTACAAATTTTGAAAGAAGTACATTTGTACGGTTTCATATATTATAATGAGAACACTAATGACTTTGGTAGAAGCAGTATAAACAAATAAAATAACAGGAAAAATACATTTTAGCTTTTAATAAAATACAAAAACCAATTTAAATTTATTAATACACACATTGTTTGCTTTTTTCAACACTTTGTTCATTCATTTTCAAAAATTATTACAAAATATTAAATAAAATAATAAAACACAGTACTTCGTATTGTGATAGTAAAAATAAACTAATTTGTGGTAAATTTACCAATATTTATGGGGGTTGGGTTAGCTCAGAAGTAGAGCACTGGACTAATATGCTGGAGGATCACAACTTGAGCGCACTAAAGATTTTATCTTCTAGTGTCTACGTTCATGGGTCAGATTCGGCCTCCCTGACCCTCCCTAGGCCCACCCAGTCATTAATTAATTTATTAACTGGTATCTGCGAAGGGGAAAGTCAGGGGGCTGGAGCATAGTACTCTGACCGCACTTTCTCCTTAGTGTGATCTATGGTCAAGAATCAGATACCTCTACAGTATCTACCCCTCTGGGCCCTCATGTCTGTAACAACAGGACTGATTCTTTTTGTTTTACCAATATTTACAATGTATATTATTATTTAAATCAAAACGAAGATGGCTGAGGATCATCAGCAGCAACAGTTTATTGTGTTTGGTTAATAAAAATTGAATGAACTAAATTCTATTAAATAAACATGATAAGGATATAAAAGCACCATGACAAGTGAACATAACTTTTGAAAGGCGTTGATCATTTGGGAACAAATCCTCGAAGATTTGAAATCTTTTTTTAATAACAGCAAATGTTTTTCTTCGAGGAAAGTGTGTGGCCTAGTTTAGGTCTTTGTGATGTGGACTTCATTTTTTCAAAAAGTAGTTTAAATAAATGGAAGCCCGGTGGCCATGAGTGTTAAGGCGTGATCACTTAACACTCCTTGCCAAAGGTTGTGGGTTCGATTCCCACTATGGAGTGGTGGCTTTTCTTAAAAAAAAAAAAAAGGCATCAGCCCTATCCTGGCTAGAAAAGGGTGGTAATGGACGTTCCTTTAGGTTTTTCCAAAAAATGAATAAAGATATTGCGTCAGAGTGGTTTCATTCAGCACTCCACATTAAATATCTAAAAAAGTACCTGGAAAACTATTAATGCAAGCAAAATCATAGGCTCTAAAATTTTTTTCGAGCGGATTTCGATGAATAATTACAGCAATTACAGTTACTTAGCCTGTTATATTGAAAAACTTTGGTGATCGGTACCAGGGCAAGTTACATTTTTTGTTTTTGAGAAAAATAAAAATAGCAATTCGTTTTTTTTAAATAATGAAACTCCAAAACTTCTCAAGAAGAAAGGTTTATGTTAAACCAGTCATTTCTCCATACACAAAAAGATGAATATTCTAATAAAAAAATAAATAAATAAATAAAAACAAATGTTACAAATTCTTACATTTGGCTTCCTCCTAATAAACCAAATGTTGTTATTTTTTGAAAAAACACATTAAATTGATACAAATTATTTCTCTTGGAAACAAATGTATACTTTTATATTATTAAATTCCACGGGGAGGCCCGGTGGCCGTGAGTGGTAAGGCGTGAGCACTTAACACTCCGTGCCAAATGTCGTGGGTTCGATTCCCACTATGGAGTGGTGGCTTTTCTTAAAAAAAAAAAGAAAAGGCATCAGCCCTATCCTGGCTAGAAAAGGGTGGTGACCTATAGATAAATCATCCTAAAATTCTGTGTTAATTATAATGGACGTAAATAAATTCCACAGAAGAGAAATAGTAATAATCAATTTTAAAAGTAATAATCAATGTTAATTAGAAACTTATCAGGAAAGGTTATTTCATAATCATTGCACTGATTACTTCAAACGTAAAGAAATATTCACAGGATATCCAATCATTATTAAGTTAATGTTTTAACTTAATGATGTTGAATTAAGAAGAATTAATTTTCTTATACATTTATACAAGTTCCAAAAATGTAAAAAAACAATAGTTTACCTCAGTTATTTTTGCAAAAGCGTTAGCAGTTTTAGTTTTATAATTATTATTTGGCACATTAACCATGGGGATTTTCGAAGCAACTGCTTTTAATATTAGTTGTTATAATATAAACAGGTGTGACATTGTTTGTTACTCTCAACATATGATTATCTAAACTTTGATTTTCTCCAGAAAATTAATACTATAAATAGCAAATGTATGCTTTAGTTTTTATAATTGCAGAAATTAAGTTATTAATTGTACGCCACTAAGTATTATTTTTAATAAACAACGGGTTTTCCACTGACTATATCACAAAATAATTATTCAAGAGAAAATATTAATATGATAATTTTCCAAAAATGTCAGCTAGATTAGAGGAGGAGGGGGTAGAACGGAAGTTTAGGGTCCTTACAACTGATTACTTCCAAAATTTAGCACAATAACGTGCTAAAAAAAAAAAAAAAAACCTAGGAAAGAACCTATGAAGCATAAAAGTAGCTATAAGAAGCACTAAATTTCACTGTTATGGAGGTTATAAAAGTAGGTGTAAACAACGTATTTGTAAACATACGAATGCGCAAGAATGGAAAAGTCGAACATCGTGTCTGAAGGAGACGAAAGCTAAGAAGAATGTCTAGGAGGATAAGAAGAATGTCTAGGACGACTTTTGGGCATACATGCTATGCGTTTCCGCTTTCAAAAGAATATATCAAAACTCTAGTCAATCAAACTCGCTAAAATTAATAGAATTCTATTAATTTTAGCGAGTTGGATTGACTAGAGTTGTGATGTATTTTTTAGCGAACGGAAAAATGTAGCACGTCTGCCCATAAGCAACAGGTGAGGATGCCCTTAAAATTGACAATTATTTTTGAATAAATAGTTATCAACATTTCAAATGAGAGTTCTTTGTTTACCAATGTTACATGCCTGTGCATGAGCATGTTTACAAATACGCTGTTTACGCCAACTTTTATAACCTCCATAACAGTGAAACTTAGTGCTTAATAACTTCTATCCTAGTTGAGAGCGAATTTTTTTTTTATCGGATTCGTGTTTAGTGCATCAAAATATGTTATAGTGAAAAATGTTAAAGTAATCGTTTGTAGGGACCCTAAACTTCAGTTTTACCGAGGAGAGTTGGAGTTAACCCATTCGAGACAACGATTTTTTTTTAATACAGTCCCTGGGAGCGAAGTTCTTATTTGTATTGTTCATTTTTAATAAAAAACATGCTTACTATGAAAATCACCCAATTCATACGTGAATTCACATTAATAAGATCATTGCAGCTTGCCCTTCATAAAAATTTTATTGCGAGGAGCGGATTGAGCACTGCGTCTGCATTGTAACGCTAATTGAAAATACATCATTATAAAATTTATAATCATATTTTGACGACTTGTTTACTCAGAATAACTAATAATTGCACATTACTGTTATTGCACACACAGTGTGCAAGCCGTCTTATAGCCTCGGAAATCAATTGCACACACGATGTGCAATCGGTCTCGAATGGGTTAAAGAGCAGAAAACTACTAGGTCATCACCGCCCTAAAACTAGAGTGAAAATAATATAATGTTAAGTAAAATATTGTATTCAAAACAGTGTTGTGTTTTGAATATTTTTAGTAAAGATTCCTATTAAAAATAGCGAGATTAGAGAAATAATGATTATAAAGTAGTCCTTTATGTAATTTTAAAAGAGTGTTTCAAAATCTAGACTTACCTCTGGTTCAGAAATAGGTTCATCTTTAATTACTATCTCAGATGTTAGCGAATGCTCCTCAGTTTGTTGATTGTTATACTCTTTGTTATTGTTTGTAATTCTCACATCTTTTGTTCCTTTAACAGGTTCAGTGCTTAATGTTTCCAATTCTTTAGCTGGTTCAGTCTTATCATTTATTTGAATTTCATTAACACTTTTAATCTCATTTTCCTGGAAAGAAGACATGAAATTCTTTTTTCAGTTTATTTTAGCATAAATATGCTTTAGCGATGACTAAACTGAAGAAAAAAAAAAACATTACAAAAAAGTGTCTGCTGGTGTTCGCACATGCGTGGTGGCCATGTACGAAAGAGAAGACTACGTTATACAGTACATTACATAGGTTTGTCAGGTGGAGGACCTAAAGCATATTTATGCTCCTGAATTTAAGCAGCAGGCTCAACATTTTTATAATTGCCTTTTTATATAGAAAATTAATGAAATGTTAAAAATAGACAAAAAAAAAATTAAAATCTATACTCCTCACTTTAGGCTATATTCATTTAATACTTTGCAAATATTGATAAAGTTATTGGGGGCGAGGTTAGCTCAGTGGTAGCAGCACAGGACTAATATGCTGGAGGACCTGAGTTCAAAACTGAATTTGAGCAGAAGGCTCTAAACGAAATTTTTCTTAACTTTTTTTTTGTTTTTTGTTTATGGCGAATCAAAAAATGGGCGATTAGTGCCGGGCTATCAACAGTTTGCCACTCTTTTATAATACCCACAGCAAGTGGACGGTCACCCATTAAGGTATTGCCCACTCTCGACGTTGTTTAACTTTGGTGATCAACGGGAACCGGAAACCACTGAAGTTAAGTTTATTCAATGTATTTATTTTAGAAGATCTAACTAAAAAAAACAAAAAACTTTTTCTAAGGATTTGTAAAGGAATGGTCAGACCCAAGGGTGAATCTAAAGCAAATTGTATGCAGTTCTACTCCTAATAAGCTAAATAAATGAAAAGTTATATTCTATAAGATTTAACCAATACTAAAAAAGTCTTATTGAAGCATTAAACAGAACTATTTTGTACAAATAAGTGGGCCTTTCTAGCCCTATCCTGGCTAAAAATGGATGGTAACCTGTAGGTAACCTATCCTAAAATTCAATGCTAATTTTAAATGGATGTTAAAACAGAAATAACAAAATTATAAACAAAAATCAAGGGAGCGATGGATGGCAAGCAGCAATTTTTTATAAAAATTAAATAATTTATGTAATTGAGAAAAAAAACATATAGAGAACTATAAAAAAAAAAAAAAAAAAAAATGCCCGCATGCAGGAACTGTGTAATCTTAGCGTGTTTCATAGAAGCAGTTATTGGCAGGTTTTGATCTTTCATGAAAAATATCAAATGAAATCTCAAATAGAAGGAAGATTAAAGTTACCACAATAGGAAACTGACCGTATTCTAGGTGCAAATGACCCCCTCCACTTCCTTCTCAACGTTCACTCTAGGAAAACACTATGACCAATATTTTTCTCATTTTCTTACCTTGATTTACTAAAATACTAATTTTCTGGTTAAATGAAGGTCAAAACAAAAAAAAAAACAACCAATTAAAAAGTGAGTTAAACAGAGACAAACCCATTCAAAATAAAACTAACACTTTTGATGTTTTAAGCACTTATTTCTCTGATTGATATTGCCCCATTGAAAATTTCTTCAGCAACTTTTTTACAGACTTTAATATGCTTCCGAATAGTGGTCTTCCACTTTCCACCATGAATTTCTAACTATTTTCGAGATGTTTAAGAAGACTCCAAAGCTTTTCATATTTATTAAAAAATGTTTTTTCTTTCAAATACTTCCTTAACTTCAAATGTAACCAAAATTTTAATATCATAGTTTAATGCTAACTACCATAGCCACGTTGAATGGACCAGTTCCCTTAGATCACCGAAGTTAAGCAATGTCGGGTGTGGCCAGTACCTGACATGTGGTGACCGACCACATGCTGTTGCCATTATAAAAAAAGTCTGACTCGCAGGAACTGCGTCATCTTAGTGCGGCACTGTTCATATCCCTAGAGTCATTTTGAAGACATAGAATAGAAACAGTTATTACTTTGTTTAGATCAATCGTGAAACTCCTATTCCAATGAAATCTAAAAGAAAAGCAAGATTGTCGGTCGTCCTAATGTTCGCTATAATAGTCATTTTAGTGTTGAATGCAATTATAATTACTAAAATACTCAATTACTGTTAAAGTCAATGAAACGTAAAAAGACCCCTAAAACCTTTCATGGCTATCAATAATCTATTTTTTTCCCGAATACTTCCTTAACTCAAATGTAACCAAAATTTTAAACACATGAGACATCGGTAAAATAGCTGTCAGCTCTCCTAGGATACTTCTTGATTTAGGAGGGGCAATAAAACTCAGTTGTCTTCTACAAGTAAAAATTCGGCTGTCCTTTATTCTGATGTAAGGCTCTATACTACAAGCCAATTCAAAATACAAACATGCTTATCGTTAAATTGTCATGTTTTATGGAAAAAATAATATCAACCAATGAAAAACTAAGGCAAACAGAGTAAAAAGAAACAGCCAATTAAAACCTGAGGTAAACAAAGTAAAAAACTGGAAATACTTATTTCACAGTTCAATGCATTGAAAAATATCAAAACATTTCTCATTTTCTTGTCTTCTACTATAATACTTATTATACAAATAAATGCAATTTAAAGCAAAAAAACAACCAATTAAAAAGTGAACTAAACAACTACAAAATCTCTCTCTTGGAAAGCTATATTTATAACAATATTTTGTTTTTCTTATTTTACTAATCCTGTTTTAATGACAAATACACGTACATTCTCCTACTAGAAGCAATTAAAAATAATACAAGAAATAAAAAGACAAAAAGAACCGCTCAAATAAATGAAACCAATTACTTCAAAGTTTTAAGCACTTATTTCTCCGATTGACACCGTAGGGAGCGGAAACGCACAGCACGTATGCCCATAAGCGACATGTTACGACAGGTGAGGACGCCCAAATTTACAATGATTTGTTAATAAATAGTTTATAAGCATTTCAAATAACAGTTCTTTGTTTGCCAATCTTACATCTCTGTGCATGCACATGTTTACAAATACGTTGCTTACGTCAGCTTTCAGAACCCGCACAACAGTGAACTTCAGTGATTCATAACTTCTTTCCTAGTGGAGACTGAGCTTTTTTTTTTAACTGATTTGTGTTTAGTGCATCAAAATACGTTATAGTGCAAAATTTCAAAACGATCGGTGCCCAGACCCTACGTCTTCACATTTACCAAAATATTTTATTATAAGCCTTCCTTAACGCCAAACATAACCAAAATTTCAACATATTAATTTGGATGAAATTTGAACGTACAGAAAATGTTTCAACTGAACTTCAGGACTAAGTACCCAACCAAAAACATTATTCACCAACTA
The DNA here is from genome assembly GCA_946811695.1 of Gonocerus acuteangulatus. Classification (NCBI taxonomy): domain Eukaryota; kingdom Metazoa; phylum Arthropoda; class Insecta; order Hemiptera; family Coreidae; genus Gonocerus; species Gonocerus acuteangulatus. The sequence continues at coordinate 114,968,946 of OX328123.1, read as the reverse complement.
TTTTTACAATTTTCTCAGAAACGGTTACATGTATCACCTTAAAAATGGTTTCATTCATTTTACTATGTGAAGAAACCTATAAAACAAGTACTTACAAGCATGTGATGTAGGTGAAGTACAAATGTATTGTGTTTTTATTTAACTTAGTATCATAACTTTTCAATTTATTGACAGATTTAAAATTTGGTTCCACCATTGATTTGAGTTAAAAAAAAAATCCATTAAAATTATGTATCGGAAGGAACAGGTTCCCATTTGATATTTTAAACTTTCACTGTGCCTGAGACACCCTGTATGTTTATCTTTCCATAAAAAACACAGTTAGGAATCTTAAACGTGACTGGAAAACATTAAATATGATTTTTTTTATAACACTATTTGAGAGATATTTAGCAGGGCCATATAAGGACACCCAGTATATATATAAGAGTTATGATAAACATAGAAAAAAATAGAATTTTCTTAGGATTTTTGTACATTTTCTTAACCCTTAAGTAGTGCTTTTTCTTTCATAACTAATGGTGTCGGGGCCCCAGTGAAACAAACTTTAAATTGATTTTTTTGGGTAAAGTAATTTAAATAAATAATAATAAACAATAATATTTATTGAAATACAAAGATTTGAAGGGCAAAGGTCGAATAAACAAATACATTTGGGTCAATATGACCCGACGCCCCTAATTAAGGGTTAAATATCTCAACACCAGTTGGAAAATAGGGATAGTGTTTATCTATTAAAATATCCCCCCCCCCAAAAAAAAAGAACAATTTGAATAAATTAGATAATTTCAGAGTCCGGAATTATCTAATTTATTCAAATTAGATTTGTCTGGAACCCAGACAAATATTCACTGAATCTCTGCATTCTTTAAACACTATTAAAAAAATTTAAAAGAAAAAGAGATTAAGGAAACAAGAAAAAAAAAATGCACACCTTCCAAACCAATGGAAAAAGGTGCAACAAAATTTTATAAAAAAAATTCTTACGGTTGTTTTAACATTATCATTTGGTACGTGTGCCTCCTCTCTCTGTAAGGCGCCTTTTTTCACTTTCCGGTCCCTTCTCATTTTTTCAGCTTTTCTAATTGCCCTAGATAATTTTGCTTCAAAACACAAACGAAGTCTTCCAATTCCACGAACCTCTATAATTTTTATTAAACGGCCATAGTTTCTAGAAAAAAAAGAACAACAACAAATAAAATACAATGAAAAATGATATATGCATTAACAGTAAGACAATAAAGGATTTTCAAAAGCAAATTTTATGTAGTGATTGTCACAGTCTCAGGAAATAAAAAACTTTGTCTTAGAGGACAGAGCATCATCTCATGTTTCTTTAATGGCCTAGTGTGATTTGAAAAGCTTAGAATAGAGAATACTAAATATTATTTTAGCTTCAATGGGAAAGAACTACTAGGTATTTTAGCAGCATAGTTATATTAATAAATGAATTTTACAGTTAAACTAATTTAATAACTTAAGAACCATTTCAGGAGCTAATGTGATTGTGGAGTCTATAGTCGCACATGCAAAAGATAAATATCAATGCAATCTAAAATTTTTATAAGTAATAGGGTTCTAACACTATCTGAATTTTGTGGACTTTACACGTATGTAGTCAAATGTCAGTTCATTTCAACCAATTTTTAGGCATAGAATAAAATAAAGACAAAAAAAAAAAAAAAAGACCAAAGCAATTTTACATCACTTTTTACAAGTCTGTAAGTTAAAGGCAGGAATAAAATTGTATTATTCTAATACACTTTTATTCCTGGTAATTGAATTAATATACTCCGAGAGAATAAAATAATTCATTAAAATTAAAGATAATGAATAATTATTGAGTTTAATTCTATTAAAAACTTTGAAGAAGTCCTTATAAGTATATCGACCTTCTCTTGAAAAATTAGTTCCAGCATTTAGTAGTTACAGAAAGGTTTATACATTTTTCTTCAAAGTGAAAACTGTCTGGCAATGCCTTGAATCCTCAAACGCAGTTCCACTGAATCAGATTTTCTTGATTCAATTGTAACATTTAGGCATTTTAATTGTTTGTAATTTTAAAATAAATACTTCTTTACACTTTAATATTTCAGTTGTTTTATTGTCTTAAAGATGAGGGAGTATCACAATTGTAAGTTCAATAATTCATAATAGACTCACGTTTCAAGAATTTGAGGTTTTTTCATTACTCTAGTGCTGAAAAAAAAATATCATTTGCCGAACAGAGAAAGTGGTTGCGTCACAACAATATTCTGACAAAGAAGATAGGCTTTTGAAAATCAAGAGTATTCAATGTTTAAAAACCTAATAAAGAAATTTTTCCAATGAAAGATGAAGGCAATAATTCGGTCGAATTCGAAGGTAGTGTTCATCTCTAGTAAGCAACCTCCCATGAGAAATTAGGCATGCCAAACATGTCTTGACTAGTCACAAGACACTTGTCAATAATTTATGCAAAAAAATTAAATTCTAAAAAAACTATTTCTTTGCTTTATATATATATATATATATATATATATATATATATATATATATATATATATATATACACATTATTAAAAAAATATTCAATTAAATGCATTCCATGAAATATATCATACTAGGAAGACAAGGTATAGTTGGGATTCGCCTAGGAGAAAAACATCAGACTTTCAGGAAGAAATCTGTATTTGGACGTTTCGGCTGCACATTGGCAGCCTTCTTCAGCTAAAAAAATATACAACTTATAAGTAAAAAAATAAATATACAACTTGTAAGTAAAAAACAGGCAATGTATATTTATTTTTTTACTTATAAGTTGTATATTTTTTTAGCTGAAGAAGGCCAATGTGTAGCCGAAACGTCCAAATACAGATTTCTTCCTGAAAGTCTGACGTTTTTCTCCTAGCCGAATCCCAACTATACCTGGTCTTCGTATCTCTGCAACGGCTAACTATCTCCATCTTCACTATATCATACTAGGAGTGTTAGAACTTAAACATTCCACAATTATTTTTTATCAATATGCTAACATAAAACTTCAATTCAAGGAAATATCTCATAAACGCAAATTAATTAGGAATAATAAGTGTTCATACCTCGGGAGAAACTTATTTCTCCAAACCAATGGTAATAGTTGACTTGGAACTGCTTCAGGGTTTAATTCCTTTATGCCATCTGAAAACATGCTCACTATCAGCTTAATATTCAATATTTTAGAGCATAAGGTAAGGAGAAAAATTAAGCTGTACAAACCAACAGCAGTGTAGTCACTCTCTAAGAAGTGGTGGGAACATACAATCATGTGACTGCAAATTCTTCTTGGTAATTTGATTGCTTGGACCCATTTAAGGAGTAGCTCTTTTGATTGATCAAATGGTAATTTATGGAATTTAATATTATCATAATATTTAAAAGTTCTTCTAGAATTGCAGCCAAAAACACAACAAAGCGTTCGTTCAGCTTTATATAATGGAATTGGGGTTTTCATAATTTACAGTCTGATTCATGAGAATTGTGAGAGATAAGTGGTATGAAGTTCGTGTTAAATTTTGATTTACTTATAATTTACTAACTTGGAAAATTATAAAAAACAAACAACTAAACAACCGCGAAGGTAATGTACATTCTAGAATTTAGGTTTACTCTAACTATCGATATAATTTGCAGTCAACTATATACACAGAAGTAAAACTATCTTCTTTCCATTGAGTTAGAAAGTGGTTTTTAGACGTAAGCTAACTAGGTTGATGCCTAAAGTCGGCCATCTTATTGTGACTAGTCACACGCGAAAAGTTGAATTTCTGAATATGATTGTAAACAAACAATGAACCAAAACGAATATACAGGGTGCCCCGTAAATGTCTAGTCATATTGTGAGGGGTGATAGAGGACCCTTAGGGGAACAAAAAATGTTCTATGACGATTTCCCGAATTCTCGCCCATAAGGGAGAAAACGTCGTTTTATTGTTTTATCGAGACAAACGTGGTTTTTAGAAACATAATCATTGTAGCTCCAGCCCAGGTGGTTCTACTAGAAAGGGAGCGAAACCAATCGAAAGCTGAGTAAATTTACTATAAGACTAGTTGGGAGTAAACGTAAAAATGAATGAATGTAAGTATGTATATCTTACAAAAAGAAGGCAATTCTAAATTTCCTGACATTTTATTGATATTTCTTTCCAGCGTTACTCCTCAATGGGCAGGATCTGAGATTTCCGGGTTTCAGAAAAACTTCCTCATTTAACCAGCTTTCCATTCATGTATCACAACCCTTTGTTATTGAAGTATTTGAACGATTTAAGAACAAAAGTTTTAAAAAAAACATGGATCTGTGAAAAGAAAATTATATTTTTTTCTTCAATTTATTCAAAAAGCTGAAGGGAAATATTTTTTTTATAAATGTTTACATAAATATTAAGTAAATATTTACTTAAAAGAATAAAAAAAGTTACTTCCACGGATATAAAAAAAAATCTTAAAACAGTAAATAAATAAAATACACATTTATCATTTGTTTTCTAAATATAAGTACCTGTAAAAATGTGTTCAAATGCGTGATCTAGGTAAAAATAATAATTTTTGAGGTTAATGTATGGTTGGGGTTCATTAATGGCCACCCCCTGGACCCAGTATTAGTTACCTGAATTAACAAATTCAAAATAAATGTGTATTTTATTTATTTACTGTTTTAGGATTTTTTTTTTATATTCGTGGAAGTAATTTTTTTTTATTGTTTTAAGTAAATATTTACTTAATATTTATGTAAACATTTATAAAAATAAACATTTCCCTTCAGATTTTTGAATAAAATGAAGAAAAAAATATAATTTTCTTTTCACAGATCCATGTTTTTTTTTAAACTTTTGTTCTTAAATCGTTCAAATACTTCAATAACACAGGGTTGTGATACATGAATAGAAAGCTCGTTCAATGAGGAAGTTTTTCTGAAACCCGGAAATCTCAGATCCTGCCCATTGAGGAGTAACGCTGGAAAGAAATATCAATAAAATGTCAGGAAATTTAGAATTGCCTTCTTTTTGTAAGATATACATACTCACATTCATTCATTTTTACGTTTACTCCCAACTAGTCTTATAGTAAATTTACTCAGCTTTCGATTGGTTTCACTCCCTTTCTAGTAGTACCACCTGGGCTGGAGCTACAATGATTATGTTTCTAAAAACCACGTTTGTCTCGATAAAACAATAAAACGACGTTTTCTCCCTTATGGGCGAGAATTCGGGAAATCGTCATAGAACATTTTTTGTTCCCCTAAGGGTCCTCTATCACCCCTCACAATATGACTAGACATTTACGGGGCACCCTGTATATATCGTATTCGTATTGATTTATATTTATATATATATGTATAAATATAAATCAATACGAATATCATATATATATATATATATATATATATATATATATATATATATATATATATATATATATATTCGTTTACGTTCATTGTTTGTTTACAATCATATTCAGTTCCAGTGTTGGGCAAAAATTATTCAGAATAATGAATAAATGTATTATTTTATTCCTGAATGAAGAATAATTACTTTTATTCATTATTATGCGAAGGAAGTGTGTATTTTAAAATGACCTATTTTAGACCTACACTTTTTTAGCATTGGAAGATAGATAACACTCCCTGCACTATCTACTTATGTCGAATTTTTGATCTTCATTCGAAAAACATTTCTGTAGTTGTTTAGGCAGAGCCCATAAGTGTAAACCATGGCAACGTGTTAAAACTATTTCACTTACGCGAGGCAGAATATAAATGGGCTTTTCGCCGCTCTTAGTCTGACATACTAACCACTAGTCAATTTTCCTTCAATAAACCTGGAACTAAGAACACTATATTGTTTAAGAATTATTTAGTTAATAAACTAATTTGTTTGATGGAAAATTATCTAACATGTAATAGCAAGAGTACCCCACTAGGTTTCCATTATCCATTAAGTTGTACTTTCCATGCACGTTTAGAAGTTGTACAATAAGTTAAAGCAAGAAGCAGGAATCATGCATTGACAAGTATGAACAGCTTACGCACTTTGAATTAATCCATTTCACCTAAATTCAGTTGAAAGCGGGACACGTGTGAAAATTTAATTCAGTTATATTTGAGTACCCGAAGACAAGAATCTATTTTTTCCTTACTGCTCAATAATATACTTGAAAGTCGTTTAATTTTATCCTCAATGCTAAATGAACAACACAATCGTATCCGGAAGCACATTAACGTAACATCGTTATCGTAAGATCGGATTTTGTTGGTTAACGAGATTGACCTTTCGTTAAAGAAAAACTATTTTTGTGGCAGATTTCATCAAATCGGATCACTTTGAAAGATTCTAGACCGGAAACAGAAACATGTGTATAAATAGACTTACACGCACATTCACATCATACAATTTATTCAACCCAACTAGTATGATTATAATAATATGTAGCCATGGGCGTATATAGAAAATAATTTCGGAGGGGGCTGGGAAAATTTCGGGGGGAGGGGCTGAGACCATTTACGGTGTATGGAATAATAACAATTTAGATCTTGGAAGAGTTTTAGCCAACTTAAACGCTATAACACCTAAAATAGAATATGTTTTATGAACTAAATGATCTTATTTAATTCATTTTTAAGGGTTTGATGAAATTTTTACCGATCAAATCAAAATTTCGGGGGGGGGGGCTGCAGCCCCCTCAGCCCTCCATCATATACGCCCATGTATGTAGCAAACATTACACAGGTAGACTCTAGTTGTATGAACTCATTTTTTTTTGTTGAGTTTTTAGCACTTATCTGCATTTGCTGTTATGATGTTTTAGGTCTCTTTGTTTTTCTGAGGTAATCTCTTTGGAATTTTATTCACACAGTAGAACCTTAGCATTTGTCTTGCTTGGAACCTTCTTGTTTATTTACCAGAATTCTTGAAATAAATTTGGCCAAACTTATTTGTTTTTTTCACAGAAAGTAATTAATTAAAAGTGAAAAATGGCTTTGATGCAGAGGAGAGCTAACGTAAGTAGAGTTTTTAGTTTCTCTATTGAATCTTACATAAACCTTGAAATTCAATTGTTTTATTTTTTGAAACATTGGCTAAGTAATATTTAAAATAAGAAGTAAATTGCACTCATTTCCTTTTTGAATTAAGAAAGGAAGACTCTTTATTGGATTTACATGTTTTTGTTTAGTTCAGTATATTTTAAGTTCACATTGAGTCACTTCTATGTTTATTTTTTTTTTTGATTTGTCATGTTTCTATTACACATCAAGACCATAGACCATAGACCATAGACCATAGACCAAGTTCATTTAGTACCTTTTTCCCAGGAAAAAAGCTCAACTTTGTGTTTTCATGTTACATTATTTATTTTTTTAGTCCTGTATATTTAATTATTTTTAGGTGAGGTTGCCCCCTGAAGTTAATAGGGTTCTTTATATTCGAAATCTTCCATACAAGATTACAGCTGAAGAAATGTATGATATTTTTGGAAAATATGGCGCTATTCGGCAAGTAAGAGTGTAAGTATATAACAACATTTCTATTGGCTATAATTCTATTAATCACCTTGAATAGAATGGTTCTAATCAGGGTGTAAAAAAATCATGATTTTTTAAAAAAAATCAAAAAAATCGGATTTATTTGATTTAAATCAGATTTTTTTGATTTAAATTGAATTTTTTTACTAAAACCGGCTTTAAAAAAGAAATCAGCCTTTTGAAATGTATCTAGTCTATATAGAGAGCTGGTTATTACCTAGTTGTTCATTATATAAACCTGTGACTCAAATATTTGCTTATTTACAATGCAAATAATAAAATAACTACTCTAAAGTGGTGGGTCTTAAGTGGATAATTTTGGGAACATAGCAGAATTGACGGATCATATATACAGGGGTTGAAGTTGACCTATATTTTGAAACAGGAATTTCTGTAAATTTAAAGGCTTAAATCAACAAAAATCATTCATTTTCGGCGTTTAAATTTAAATGTACAGAATCTCTGGTCTCAAAATATAGGACAATTTTGACCCCTGTATATATAATGACTTAATTTTCAAATTTTAAAACAACAATTTTAGAAATGAAGCTTTACAGAAATATTAATCACTAGGGAACAGAAGTAATTGTATTTACATATTCTTTTCTGATTCGTAAATCCTAAGTATTGATGTAATTCTGCAAGTTTTAAGTGTTTTAAAAGTATATAAACAGTTTTTTATTTTACATATTTTGTCAAAACTCCATATTTTTACATATTCTGCCATAAATACATATGTTTGCTACATATTTTAATATTCTTTTTATTTTGTAATTGAAGAAATAAAGGAAAACCGAGAAAAAAAATAAAACTTTACCCATTGAGTCTAGGTAACTGTGATTTTTCTAATTCCAAGACAAAAATAATGGTCATCCGTTGGCCAGATTATTCTCCAATGCGAGATCGGAAAAAATAACCCCCGCAAAATTGACCTTGAAATGTTATTCAAGGTCAAATTTTTTTATTGCATATTTCGAAACTGCGAGAGGAAAAAAAAAGTCAACAGCACCATAGGTCAGAAATGACTCCTTATGGTCAAAGTGACCATTAACGGTGTATACGTGGGCCATTCCATTACAATTGTCAAATGGTGGCCGATTTTGATAATTTTTTTTTTTTTTAGTATGTTCTACTAACATTGCCTTACACAAAAATACCTCGTTTGATTTTTTTTTTTAAAAAGGCATCTTCCAATATAAAATAATGTAAGTATATTGAACAACGGCCCTCACAGCGGCAATCATTGGAGGACCAGAACTTCCTTCGGGAAGAACGTCTTCCTTCAAATTACAGCTAGTTCAGGAGTTGAGGCCCGGGGAACAGGAGCAGAAATCATTGTTTTGCAGGTGGGTGCTGGACATGTTGGAACGTCATCCAGACTTCCTCCAGCGGGTATTGTGGATGGAAGAAAGTTTGTTTTCCAACGTTACCATCCACAGCAGGCAAAATGGATGAGAATAACTTGGGCATTTAAAAGAATTTGGAGAAAGTCTGGCAGCTTGCCTCAGAAATGAAGTCCGAAATATTTAAGCTGGTGAACGGGCACAATTGCTACGGGCGCTGGATTGATAATCTTCCTTATTAAGTTTTTTTTTTTTGATTTTTTTTAGGAAGAAACTTTTTTTTCTGCACACGGGCAAGGACAATTATTCTATCCTCTATTCTAAGAGCGACTCGAGGACTGGTTGGTTCATGAAATTCATACATGACCTATGAAATCCTTAATGATTAATTTCAGCGATTGGTTGAAAGCTTATGGCCAGGAGCTCTTGATAAGCTTCGAGAATAACCTCATGAAGGCATTTCTGTCAATTGTAAAATATGCGTTCTGGTCCTCCAATGATTGCCGCTGTGAGGGCTGTTGTTCAATATACTTACATTTTTTTATACTGGAAGATGCTTTGTTTAAAAAAATCAAACGAGGTATTTTTGTGTAAGGCAATGTTAGAACATGCTAAAGAAAAAAAATTATCAAAATTAGCCACCATTTGTCGACTGTAATAGAATGGCCCACGTATACGCTGTTAATGGTCATTTTGACCAAAAGGAGTCATTTCTGATCTATGGTGCTGTTGACTTTTTTCTTCCTCATGACTCGCAGTTTTGAAATATGCAATAAAAAAAAATTGACCTTGGAATAACATCTCAAGGTCAATTTTGCGGGGGTTAATATGGGGATTATTTTTTCCGATCTCGCATTGGAGAATCATCTAAACGGATGACCATTATTTTTGTGATACCCTGTACAAAAGGCATGTTGTTAGTGGATAGCATTAGAATCATACGAGAGTAATAGAGAAAATCCAGGTTTTAAAAGGAGTTACTGGGAATAAATTAAAAATAAAGTGAAAAGACAGTCTAGAATAAACCCCTGGATGGAAAAATATCCACATTATTGGAGATATCCATAGCGGCAAAACAATTAACAGTTTAGTTGAATCCCACTCTTCAGAGCAGTTGATTGTAGCCATAAAATACACACCAGAGGCTTTAGTAGATGTTGAAAGATAATTCAGTCGCTGCAAAAGTATACTCAGATCAGACCGGCATCATTTCACGTTTGAAAATTTCAAAATTCAAGTTGTAGCAAACAATCTTCCAAAATAATGTTCATTTGTAGAAATTTTCAACTTTTTTCCCTTTTATAATGAGTTCCTAATTCTTATTTATGCTTTATTTTTCTATATGTTAAACATTTTTAGTCATTTTGTTCTTTCCATTAATAATAGAGTTCCTACTTATTATTTATGCTTTTCTTTTCAATATTTTATACTGTTTAAGGTATTTGTTTATTAAATATTTTCAATTTTGTATTACATATTTTATTATAAATAGTTAAATATATATGTAAATATTTTGAATTTTATGTTACATGAACATCACGTACACTAACAGTAATATTATTTATTTAAAGCTTTGAACAAAAAACCCAGTTTGCCAGTCTTTTCACATCTAATTAGCTAGTTTCTCATTTGACAGTGAACAAAACCAAGGGTTGAAAACTTTCTTTCAACCCCTGCAGAAGTTGCCTTTCCTGTCATAAGCTGCTCTATTATTAACAGTTCTTTTGAGGAAATACAATATTTTAATGCCGACGAAGACTTCCACCAATTTAAAGCATTCACTTTGCCCACTACCTGCCAATCTCTTTTATCTTAAGCTTAAAAGGAGATTTATTTGCAGAATTAAAAAAAAAGAAAGGGTCATAAAAGAAACAGACTTTGAATAGATAAGAATGGTCAAGTGAGTGTAGGCCCTAGGGACAAAAATAAAGACGAAATGTTGAAATGGCTGAAAAAAAGGCAGAACTAGTTAGATTTAAGTTAAAAAAATATATAATAATAAAATCAATTGGTTTAAATTAATTTTTTGGTAAATGTCAAGGAGCGTGGTCTCCACGCCGATTCTTTTGAAACTTTGCACTATAACGTATTTTGATGCACTAAACACGAATCCGTTAAAAAAAAAGGTCGCTTTTCACTAGGAAAGAAGTTATGAAACACTAAAGTTCACTGTTATGGAGGTTATAAAAGACGGGTTAACGGCGAATTTGTAAACACGCGCATGCGCAATAGTCCTTAATGACGAAGTGTAATTGAAATTTAGACTCACCTTGTGGTAGCTGACTTGGTCGTAAATTGTCGCTTTTGGGCATACGTGCTATGCGTTTCCGCTCGCTCCGCTCGCTCAAGAAAACATCAAAACCCCTAGTCAATCCAACTCGCAGAAATGAAAAGAATTCTATGGCCCAAAAGTCGTCCAAGGCAGTCTTCCCTAACCTTCATAACAGTGAACTTTTTTTTTAAATAACTTCTTTCCTAGTGAAAAGCGACCTTTTTTTTTTAACGGATTCGTGTTTAGTGCATCAAAATACATTATAGTGCAAAGTTTCAAAAGAATCGGCGTGGAGACCACGCTCCTTGACATTTACCAATTTTTTTTTCATGAAATAAATTGATTTAAATCAATGATTTTTTTAAAAAAATCAAATGATTTTAATCATGATTTAAATCACTGATTTAAATCAATTGATTTAAATCGTTGACACCCTGGTTCTAATATTAATTAACCCTTAATTAGCGGCGTGCTTTTTCTTCCATAACTAATGGTGTCGGGGCCCCAGTGAAACAAACTTTAAATTGATTTTTTTGGGGTAAAGTAATTTAAATAAATAATAATAAACAATAATATTTATTGAAATACAAAGATTTCAAAGGGCAAGGGTCGAATAAACAAATACATTCGGGTCAATATGACCCGACGCCACTAATTAAGGGTTAAATTAGGGTCTAGTGGCTAACACCTTAGATTCTCATGAGGAAGACAGGGGTTTAAGCCACTTTGGAGGAATTTTTCTCATATCAGGGCCCATTGAGAAGGTTTCTTGCCACACCATTGATGTTGGCGCTAATGGGCCAGTTTAAGGCAGTAGCATTGAAAGTATTATGTGCTTGTATAATATATCAAAGAGGTTTAGGCTGCTATTTATTTCTCTTGAATGTTTTTAAACCTTCCATCTCCTTCTATGGTTTGTCCTAATTTGAAAAATATCTTTCTAAAACTTGTATTATTATAATGTATTGGGTGTCTCTGTGGTTTAGTGGCTATCATGCTTATTTCTCAGGCCCACCCAGAGATATAGGTTTGAGTCCTACCAGGCAGGTTGACTTTTTTTCTGTGATGGGCTCACTGAAAACATTGCCTGCTACACCGTGGGTGTTTATAAAGAGTGGAAACTTGAGGATAGACCGACACTAATTGCAGAGAAGCAGATGCTCTGTAAAAAAAAAAAAAAAAAAAAAAAAAAAATATAATCTAATCAAACATTTAAGCAAAGACAATAGTGGAAGCATTATTTATTACAATGTTTGCTTATACTTTAGTAATTCAGTTTGGTCAAAGGCAAATTTGGCATTTAAAAAATGAAGTCAGTGACATGTTACATTTGGCGTGCTAGTTGATTACTAAGGCTCTGTTTGTTGTTTTCCACAACAAACAGTGCTTACTGTACTTGGTACAAGCTAAATACACTCTATATGATTCTACAAATGTTTTCACATTGTCGTTACAAAAAATAGTCTGAATAAAATTGCTTGTATATTTATATATTTTTTATCTTTATTAATAAGTTACAATCTGTACAGTTATGTACAATAAGTAAATTTGGTCAAACTATACAAACAATAAAGTGAATAAGATGAAGAAAGAAGGCAATTTTACTGCTACACCCACTGAAAGCTCTGGACATTTCTAGTTTTAATTAAAACTTGGTCACTTTGTTGAACTATGTACACTATTTACAATATTTCCACTATTTTAGAAGGCATGCTAATTAACCAGTAGTAAATTGTCTCGAGGCCAGTGGCAGCAGGGAGGATTATCTGGGATAATATTTGAAGAGAGGGATCTACCAAGAGGATTGGGGTGGGCTGGGATTTTAGAAAATAAGGTCAGGAATCGGGATTTGGCTAAATCATTGACAAAGGTATTTCCGTGTCTCGATGAATGATTAGGTTTGAAACGTAGAAAGGAGCGTTGAGGATTTTACAGTTGACGTTGGATTGGAACAGTTGGATAATATTTACATTTGATGGGTTAGCTGATCCCCATAGTTCTATCTCATATGTCCATATTGGTCTTATTATGGTATTGTATATTGTTTGTTTGTTTTTGTGTCGTTTCGATTTAAGTCCAATTAATCATCAGAGAAGTCCGAAGCGTTTGTTCAGTTCTTGTCTCTTATGTTCTATGTGTGTTTTCCAGGTAAGTCGCTTGTCGAGGTGGAATCCTAAATATCGAACCTTGTTAGATTGAGGTATTTGGGATGATGTGGATTTTTACGGGAGGGCACTCAGCTTGTCCCAGAGTTTATTTATATTACCTAATTTATATTCTCGAATATTATTATAATTGTCTAATATTTAATCAATGTTAACGTGTATTTTTTACTTTTCTAGTGAATGGTAATAATATTTTATTTTTCACAGAGGTAATACTCCAGAGACTCGTGGGACAGCTTTTGTTGTCTATGAAGATATATTTGATGCAAAAAATGCCTGTGACCATCTTTCTGGATTCAATGTTTGTAATCGATATTTAGTTGTTCTTTATTACCAGGTAAGACCCTTCAATTTTGATTATTATTTTTGGTTACCTTTTCACTAGGTATTAATATTTTTACCCCAGAAAGACACTCTTCCAGTTCGACCATTTTCTTTCTCCCAATAGATAAGAAAACCTGCTTACATAATCGATTTGATAGCGCATCCATGATTTCATTGTCCTACATACAAGAAGTAGTGGTTCAAATTTGTAACACACAAAAAATTCCCAGGAAAATTCCTTCCTGCACCCTGGATGTCTGCGCTAATGGATATATATATATATATATATATATATATATATATACACACACACATACATATCTTACACTGGAAAATTGTAGTCCTCAAAACTAAAGATTTAAAAATTCAGTCACTAGTGGTTTATATCCCACTATGTTTTACATAATAGTATAATAAATACTTCATTGTTTCAGGCAAATAAAGCTTTCAAACGAGTGGATATTGATAAGAAGAAGGAAGAATTAGACAAGATGAAAGCCAAGTATGGCATAAATACTGAAGAAAAATAGTTTTATTTTTTACTTGATAAAGATGGTTTTTTTATGTGGGGGGGGGGTGGATTTCAATGAATCATTTTACATCAGTTATTTTCAAATCAATATCTCATAAGTTTTAGAGTAATTGATTGGGTGTATTTGTTAAATATAATTCATTCAGATTATTATTGACAAATTTACCTTAACAATAATTAATAAAAAATAATCTATTACCTTACGACAGCTTTGGATGTCCAAAGATACTCTCCAGGAACATCTTCAGCACCTCTCTGAGCATCAAGCAGAAATTCTCAACATGCTAAATAAGAGCAATGGCATACACTTATATGTTTATTGTTGCCTCAATGCAACTATACCTGGTTATTCAGATACATTTAAAATAAAAAGTATGTTTGTTTGTAAAAAACATAAACAATATTGAACAAACTTGTTTTAACTAATATGTCAATGTCAATGGTTACAACCAATTTTAATTGTAATATTTTGTATTATGTAATTAAACATTATACTTTTTTTTAAATGTTGAAAAGTCTTTTAATGAGTCATACCCAATAATGAATGATTCTATATTGTGTAAATTCTACATTTGAGCGTTACATCTTCCAAAATTTGGCATGCTACTTTTTGATGGTGGAGTTGAGGCACCTTTTCTATGCTTTATAAAAAACTCTTCAGGAATTCCTAATATTGTAGTAGAACTCGATGACATCAAACTGTATATTACTGTGCCACTTTTTATTGAAGTTCGAGTAAAGTTGAGTCTTAATTTTTTTCTTAGTTAAAGGAATGAAAGGGTGCAATTTCTGGGTTCCTGTATTTTTTTTTTTTTTTTTTTTTTTTTTTCAAATCTCCCCTTTAATTTTAGTTCTGTCTGAAAAAAATTGAAATTTTGATCGGGGATCAAATGCTTATTGCTGAATTTACAATACAAATATCCATCACTCACCCTATTTTTACCAACTACGCAGTGACAATTATAAAATAAAATGATCCCGTTTCCATCCCATAATGAAACTAACAGCATATGTAGTCAATGAACTGAAGATTCAAATATATTTTTTCAGAATTTTAAAAGTACAGTTTTTCGAAAACCGTTACGTACAAGTTTTCGAATTTTTTTTTGAAAAGTAAAATTTGTAATAAGTTGGTCTTGTTGTATATCAAATTCAAGTCCATTTAATTAGCTAAACAATGAGACTATGCTGACTGTTCTAGCTAGAATAAAACTTAATCTACCTAGCAATAAACATTTTCCAGTTGACCAAAAAAAAGGCGGTTTTTCAATAATTTGAAAATTAATACTAAAAAAACGGAATCAGATAAAAATTAAAAAAAAATTGTTTTTGGTTATTTTTTGTTAGAGTAACCAACCTACCAAATTTTATTAAAATCCAAGAAGGTCGGGTTGTGACCCTTGTTGATTTGACATGGAATGGCCCTTATTCAAACTGAAAAAATATGGCCATAATAATTATAGAAAATAGAATAAATGTAAAACCTAAATATAAGTAAAATTTGACATGACCTTCCAAAAATATTCTGGGAATGAGATTGAGTTTATTCAAATTTAATAAAAATAAAAACCTGTGTTATGGATAAACTGGTCTTAAAAATGTAAATAATTAAATATATTTTATATTTACAAATAGCTGATGCAATTATTAATTTTATTCTGGAATAATCCCCAACTTCCAATTGACCAATATTTTTTTTTCTATTCCACTTGTTTCTGACCAATCAATTTTATTCACTTTTTGGATTTATGTGGCGTAGGTCAAAAAATATTTTTTTTTTCTCTCTTTACATGCCATGTTCATTAGTAGTTGTGCACAATATCTACCAATTTTCATTCCAAGGAAGTAAAAATAAAGTTAAATTTATTGATTTGCTTCTGGAGCGAACCCTCATTCATTATTTCCTTATTTTTACAACAATCTTTTAAATGTTTACTTGATTTCAAATTTCAGTTACTCTTAAAGGTCAACAGAGGTAACAAATAATTTAACACAGATATAATAGTAGAACTAGGGGCTACTTGCCCATATGTGTCAATGAGCCGCACAAAAAGAAAAAAATAGTAGTACAAAATAGCAACTCTACTGGACAGGATGTAGTACAGCAACCAACATAGAGCAAAAGCTGACCTGATAACTTCAGTAACAGAAAGCCACTGCTAACATGAACATATATAATAATAATTACCAACTTTTAATTAATTGAGATTTGTCATTAATACTCCCTCGTGTTTCTAAGTTAACTAAAATTAAATCTAACTTTTTAAAGAAATATCAAAATTTATTCATATGCACTGCCTTCCTCATAATTTCTGCTACCTGTTCACTAGAATATTTAATTTTAATTAGTAGGCCCCTTGGCCCTAAATGTTAAGGTGTGAGCAGTTAACACTCAGTGCCAAAGGTTGTGGGTTCGATTCCCACTACCTTCCTTTAGAAAAAAGAAAAGGCATCAGCCCTATCCTGGCTAGAAAAGGGTGGTAGATAACCTAAAATTCGTAGTTAATAATAATGGGCGTTTAAATTAAAATAATAATAATCTTAATTTTTCCTTCGTTAACCAAATCATTAAGAAAATAAGACCTGACATAAAACGTTTAGACCTTTTAGTCTTTAATGTTTGAGCTATCTTAATAGCAGACTGGTTATGCTCATAAATTTCAATCACACTCTTTGAATTAAATGCTTCTTTAAGTATATTTGAAAAAAAAAAAAAAAAATAAAAAAAAAAAAATAAAAAAATAAAATGATTCAGTTAAACAACTTCACAGGGCATATACTGTCCCTAAAAATTCAATTTTTTACAATCACTGAAATGTTTTATCAGATCTTATTTTTCTCAGGATATTTTATTGGATCAGCCTTTCATCTCAAACCCTAAATTTTTAAATTCACCATTAATATGATTATTCCACACCTTAGGACTCTGCCTAAGACCATATAAGGATTGAACTAAACTTAAAAGTTTCACTAAACTACTCTTTAAGCCACCAGGTGGATTTAAATACAGTGGCACAGAAAGAACGCCCTTTAAAAATTCAGACTACTCATCGAGTTAATGAACTTAGTCTATGTTCCACTGTCATCATTCTTTCTTCGGGGGCATATGTATCCTAATCTCCCGTTGATAGCTGCTGAAATCCTCAATCCACAAGCCTGTCCTTTTTCTTCAGTTTAACATTAATGTTCTTTATGGTGAAAACCCATCAGTTATCAATTATTACAGTATTATCTGGTGCAGGGTCCACCACGTCTAGGTACCTTTTGCCTTTAAAGTCAAAAGCTTCTCATCAATTGCCTGTAGCCAACCAGAGTCCTTGATTGCTTCGGCATATGTATCTGGTAGACTGAAAGAGAAGTCATCTCATCAAATTCAAGACTAGTTACAGAAGTCATCCAAGTATTTAGGCGTTCATCTTAATCTTCTGGATTTAAACCTTTGCATTCTCTTCATGTTCAGATGGGAAGTTTTCATCATCTGATTCGGTGTTTCCATCTTATTAACTTCAACATTATGTTGAGGATCTTCTAGAAGAGCAATAAAATGGTGTGAACTGTCTGATTTGAGAAAATCTTTTTTGACCAAGTTTCATCAAATAAAATATTTCTTCTAAAATCAACTTTCCTTTGATGAGGATCCCACAGTTGATACACGTTGTCCCAATAGCCCAATAGGAATAGTTTTCTTGAACGATCACTCAGTTTTCCCTTTCTGCCTTCCTGGTGTATTAAGGAATACGCAGGATAACAAAACATTTTAATTTTTTCTAAACTTGGTTTATAGTCAAACCATTTTCCAGCAGGAGTAACACCTTTGGGCAATAAAGAAGCGGTTACTCTATTTGTTTAATATCTGTAGGACATAACTGTCTAAATAAAATCATTGAACAGAAATGTGGTAGTTTAAGAAGTGCTCTCCTAAAATGTTTTGAATACAATTTTTCAATCCACACCCTGTCTTTCGTTTTAGCGTGGTTCCTCCCTCCTTTCATAGGGAGGAACCTCGCTTAAAAGGTTGATCACATGAAACAATCCGGAAGTGCCGACTAGAAAATTTCGCGTTTCAGAACCCCTAGAGACCGAAAATAACGGTGGTTCAAATTTGTATATATATATATATATATATATATATATATATATATATATATATATATATATATATATTCTGTTCGCTCATTTCTGGCTTCCCTAATGGTCCGATTGTAATGAAATTTGGTAAAAAAATCCGTCGTCCAATTTGAAAGGTCAAGTTCGTTAACCAGCAGAATCCGCCCACTGGAAGATGGCGTTTGAGGCGAAATTCGCGCAAAAAAAAAATCGCAACGCTTACGTTTTTGAGTTCATAAGCTTGTAAGTACTCGTTTTATAGGCTTCTTGGGCTAGGAAAACGAATGAAACCATTTTCAAGGCGATAGCTTTAACCGTTTTCGAGGAAATTGGAAAAATAGTTTTTGAGTACCGTTTTTGGTTTGGGTACTTAGAATTATGGGATTCAGTTGAAACATTTTCTGCATGTTCTACTTTCATTAAAACTAATATGTTGACATTTTTGTTACGTTTGGAGTTAAGGAAGCGTTAGAATAAAATATTTTATTAACAGAGATAAAAAGTTTTGGCAACTTTGTATACTTTCCTTAATATCTCGAAAAAGGTTGAGAATCATGGTAAACGTAAGATTACCATTAGAAAGCTTACTAAATGCTCTACAAAAATGGTTCTGATAAAAGTTTTGATTAGGCGATGTCAATAGGAGAAATAAGTGCTTAAAACTTTAAAGTAATTGATTTCGCTTATTCGAACTGTTCTTTTTGTCTTTGATTTTGGTACTTAGAATTATGGGATTCAGTTGAAACATTTTCTGCTTGTTCGAATTTCATCAACACTAATATGTTGAAATTTTGGTTACGTTTGGAGTAAAGAAAGGGTTAGAATAAAATATTTTATTAACAGACAAGAAAAGTTTTGGTAACTTTGTATACTTTCGTTAGTATCTCGAAAACCGTTGACAATCTTGGGAAGCGGAAGATTACCATTCGAAAGCTTACTAAATGCTCTACAAAAAAGGTTCTGAAGAAAGTTTTAATTAGGCGATGTCAATCGGAGAAATAAGTGCTTAAAACTTTAAAGTAATTGATTTCGTTTATTCCTTGTTATTTTTTAATTGCTTATAGTTGAATGTATTTGACAATAAAACAGGTTAAGTAAAATAACAAAAAGAATTTATTGTTAGAAATATAGAGTTCCAAGATTCCAAGACCTTGTAACTAGCGGGACCGTTTCTAGTGTTGGCCGACCCTTCCAGGTAAGATCGTAAATCTCCAAGACTGGTGGAACCAAAATAGTAACTGTCGGGGTTCGGTCACTGCTACTTAATAAAACTACATTTTATGGTGCCGACGTTTTGGCTTGAACTTCAAGCCTTTATCAGGGCAGTAAATACAAGTAGGACATATTTAACACAAATATATACACATATCTATCTAAATATACATAACATATATATATATATATATATATATATATATATATATATATTATATATATTATATATATTATATATATATATATATATATAATGTTATATGAATATATATATAAATATATATATAATATTATATATATATTTATATATATATATATATATATATATATACATATATATACATATATACCCTTGGATTGATTTACAACGCTTCAGATCCACAACGTGAGGAGCCCATGTATGGTGATAATCATATTGCTAGACGTTTTCTGCCCTTAAACACCCAACCCATCCATCCATTTACATATATGCATATACACATACACATATACACGCACACATATCGTCGATACAAATGCAAAGTATCGAATGTGAAAAAACGCATTTTTCATTTTAATTCTTTACTGATTGCTGTTGGACTGACGGATGGCAAACTCTCGAATCTAAGTTCACACAGTGAAAGGATGATGTTACCACTGTCAAAAGGTCGAATCTGCCTACAATTTGACTGCCCAAAAGCAAAGTAATAAATAAAAGTATTTGCACTCTTGAAAGTGGTGATTTTCACATTCGTTAGTTTGCATTTGTATCGACGATATGTGGTATGTATGTGGGCATATATATGTACACATGTGTGCGTGTATATGTGTATGTGTATATGCATATATATATATATATATATATATATATATAAAAAAAAAAAAATCAGTCCCGTAACAGGCCACAAGGGCCCAGAGGGGCAGATACTGTAAAGGTATCTGATTCTTGACCATACGGCACACTAGGGAGATAGTGTTGGTCAATACTATGCTCCGGCCGCCTGATTTTCCCCTTGGCTGCTTTGACTGCTAGAGTCATTAGCACGAAAGGTACCCATTATTAATTAAATTAATTTAAGGCTGGGTGAGCCTAGGGACGATCTGGGACCCCAAATCCAACCCTCGAACGGCAGCTCTAGAAGAAAAAATCTTTAGTGCGCGGTCGGGTTTTGAACCTGGTCCTCCAGTTCATTAGTCGAGTGCTCTACCACTGAGCTAACCTCGCCCCCATATATATATATATATATTATATATATATATGTTAGGTATATTTAGATAGATATCTGTATATATTAGTGTTAAATATGTCCTATTTGTTTTTACAGGCCTGATGAAGGGTTGAAGTTCAAGCCGAAACGTCGGAACAATAAAACCATTTTTACGATCAAATGTAATTTTATTAAGTAGCAGTGACCGAACCCCGACAATCCCTACCTTGCATCATCAACGGTCAACGATCTCCTCTCAACAAAATAGTAACTGCTTCTATTTTAATGTTTCCAAATTAGACTAGGGATAAGAACGGAACCGCGCTAAGATGATGCAGTTCCTGCGAGTCGGACTTTTTATACATTCAACTGGGTTGAGTATGCGAACAAGCTTTTTCTTTCGTTTTTTAAGTCTCATGATGAATTTGTTTTGTGTCTCCCTCGCCTGTCCTTCGGCAGGCCCTAGCCATCGATTTGTCTCGTAACCGAAGCGAAGAAAGAACTGAAGACGAATGCATCCTGTCAAACATCTTATGCAGGCTCGGTGTGAAGCGGGATCTGAAAGTCTAATAGGCTCTCTCAGTAAGCCAACCCCGTTTTACAATCGCTAGGCGATCAATACAACTCACAATCAAGTAAATCGGTCTTATTACTCGGTGTTATGCGGAGATTGTTAGGTCTCTCCAGTATTTATTGCTCTTCGGTCAGAAGGTTACCAACTACGTCTTTGAGTTGTCTCTTGGATTGATGTCAGATCTTTGTTCAATTTCTACCAGGAAGAAAAGCAGACTTTCATGAAATTGTATTAGTATCTCAATATCCTCCATCTTTTTAATCTTCCATATTCTATTCTTTTTACAATATAAGAACATTTCTTCATTCCTTTCGCTTCTATTCCTCTAGCGTCTGGCGCTGAACCATCTTCCTACAACACATATTTTTCAACGTTGTAACTCTAATGTGAATTAAATAGTCTGTCTATGTGCTATCATTATTCTCTAAAACATAAGAAAAGAGGCAGCTAACGAATGGTGGGGTCACTTCAACCCCCCCCCCCCCCAAATGGCGTATCCATGTTTACTTAATAAAAAAGCGAGTTTTCTTAATATTGGTCTGTAAAACTAGTATATAATACATAATAGCAAACCTAATCTTGCTGACAGACGTTTTAATAGGGCGAGCGGTACATGTTTTCGCGATATAAACACTCGAAGTCTAAAACCTGTGTTAGTATATCTCTTTCAGCACAGTTCACTTCTGGCAATAAACGCCCCGGATACAGCTACATATGATAAAGATAAAGGGATGTATACAGCAAAAAAATTGATATTTATTATTCCTATAAATAAATTAATTTTAAATTAATCAATGAATTATTTAACAATCAACAGATTACAAAGTAAAAATATAATAAAAAGAAAGCAAAAAAATAACTTTTTTGGGAGGTGTGAAGATTAACAGACAGAAAACCTTATCTACAAAGTTGTATGTTATTATTATTTTCCTGTTAAAAATTATAATAATATCCAAACGATACGCAGCACAATTATAACATAATACACTGTACAATTATAAAAATCATTAAAGTAATTACAGTAGTAAGGTTACTCGTAAACATAAACAAATATGACGTGGGATAGAATGCATTATATAGAAATGGCAAAACGCTAACGACCGGATGTCTACGCAACCTAGATCTCAAACAATGTTAGGGAGCTGTATCGATAAAGTACCTGAAATCTCCAGCGAATAGGAATTCATAGCACTAAACAATAAATACACATTATTGTAAACATTTAATTTCCAATAACAAATGTGAAGGTCGCTAATTGAGATAAAAACCCTCTCCTTTACGTTGGACCAAATTACAGAATTTGATCAATATCGATTCAGTGGTTTCGGAGTTTACACCAAAATTATATATATATATATATATATATATATATATATATATATATACATGGGTGGGACATTTGGCTATTTATATATATATATATATATATATATATATATATATATATATATATATATATATTCAGGAATGCAGCGTACACTGTCCACCTTCTGAGGAATGTGCTTAGTTACGCAGCTTCTGCGTTACGTGCTCTCTTTTTATGTGAGCCTGTATAATTATTAAAAAGGGTATCCGTGAACAAGAAATTGCTATTTGCGTGAGACCTTCTAAGCAGGCTTATTATATTAAAACCTATTTCGGATTGAACCTAGCTAAACAATGTTAGACAACGCGGGTGTGATGTAGTTCATTATTGCTGGGACATAGTGATTATTTGATTACAGCTAAAAGATTAAAAAATTAAATAGAAAAACGAAGGGAGAATAATTCACAATAGCATCCTTTGAAAAAAAAAAAACAAAAATAGAAGAGCGTTGCTATTAAAAGAAGGCTGGCAAGTGGTTGCAATGTTATCTAAATAAGTAGACAAAGAGTTCTAGGTAATGCATTGTTCGTTCCTAGGCTGTCTAGTGGTTCGGGCTTTCCACGCCATGTGTACCGTTACAGTGCCCTACAACCTTTTTAGCGTATTTACACCATCTATATGCGGTGAAAATAGACTTATGCAACGATCCTTGTCAAGAAACTTCCACATTTCATAACCCTTAGGTCACCGAAAATTTGTATATGTGGGTCTGTATCCCAGTAGATTTATCAAATTCTGTAATTTGGTCCAACGTAAAGGAGAGGGTTTTTATCTCAATTAGCGACCTTCATATTTGTTATTGGAAATTAAATGTTTACAATAATGTGTATTTATTGTTTAGTGCTATGAATTCCTATTCGCTGGAGATTTCAGGTACTAAATCGATACAGCTCCCTACATTGTTTGAGATCTAGGTTGCGTAGACATCCGGTCGTTAGCGTTTTGCCATTTCTATATAATGCATTCTATCCCACGTCATATTTGTTTATGTTTACGAGTAACCTTACTACTGTAATTACTTTAATGATTTTTATAATTATACTGTGTATTGTGTTGTAATTGTGCTCTGTATCGTTTGGATATTATTATAATTTTTAACAGGGAAATAATAACAACATACAACTTTGTAGATAAGGTTTTCTGTCTGTTAATCTTCACAGAAAAAGGTATTTTTTGCTTTCTTTTTATTATATTTTGACTTTTTAATCTGTTGATTGTTAAATAATTCATTGATTAATTTAAAATTAATTTATTTATAGGAATAATAAATACCTATCAATTTTTATTTTTCAATTTCAGTGTTAACGTACAATGGGCATTCTTGTTAGCAGAAGACAGGTCGGCCAAGAACATTATGCACTTATTAGCAGTTAGATAATTATCAATTTTATTTATTTAAAATTATGTTAAAATTATGTTCCCGTAGACCACCGAAGTTAAGCAACGTCGGGAGTGGTCAGAACCTGAATGTGTGACCGACCACGTACTGTTGGTATTATAAAAGGGTGGCAACCTGTAGATAGCCCGGCGTTAATAGCCTAATTGTTGATACGCCGTTAAACACGAAAAAAAAAAATCGAACCCAATTTTATCTACCTCATTTATTTTATCTACCTCATTTATATATCTTAATTGTTATACGTTATTGTAAAATTTTATATTTTTTAGAATATTTTGTAAATATATCATTGATTATAAACTATAGTTAAAGATGAGATAAATTGAGAGAGAAGTTCTATTCCAGAGAAGTTGTGTTGTAAGAGAAATTGTGTTCCAATCACTCAGCCTTTCAACTTGCTAAAATAAAACAATAAGAACCTTATTTTACAAACAAAATATTTCTATTTAATTAAAATTTATATTTAATTAAAATATTCGGGCACATGCTCCTTCATATTTTATTCTGTTTATAATTTATTTCTCTTTAATCCTTACTATGGTAATGTCTTATGCATAAATAATATGCTCTATATTAATAATACTGAATTGTTAAAAAAAACTGATACGAATAAGTAACAATTTCATCGTTAAATTAGCGTGTACTTTTTTTTATAAAAAAGGTTCTGAACTAATCTTTGATAGGACGATCTCAATTGTTGAAACAAATGATTAAAACTTCTAAAGAGTTGGTTACGTTACTTTCAACGGTTCTTTAGTTCTTCTTACTTAGTTTTTTATTGCTTGTGAAACTGCTCTTTTGCAGTAAAAAGAATTTGCCTGTAAAAAAAAAAAATATATATGAAAATAAGAAACAATTTTTCTTTGTTCTCATAGAGTCTTTGTTCTGAGAAGAAGTCTAAGAGGCCGAATGAGAAAATTCTTCCAGTGGTAGTATTCTTACACTGCATGTAAAATTTCCTTCAAGATGCCATTTGCATAGGCGGTTACGTTTTATTCCAAGCATTCCAAATTACACTAGAAATGAGCACGTTATGGAAACGCGCTAAGATGACGAAGATCCTGCGAAGCGGGCTTTTTAATATTTAAATCAGTAAATTGAGTTTGTCCTTTTAATCCTGAGTTGCCAGCTGATGCAATAATTATAATTTGCAATGTTTAAAAGTAATTCTGGACTAGCCTACTCTCGAGTTGAAGGGGTTCAGCCTCACTAGCTCCATGTTAATATTTAGATTATCTTATCCAATATGTGGGATTAAAAAAACAAATGTAAGTCGGGAGTTTGTTGGTTTGTACTTAGCCATATATTTTAAACTAGCTGAATACCCGTGCTTCACCACGGCCGATAAGTATTTTTTATATTGAGTTGAATAAGATATGATCAAAATTAACGCTACTACGTAATTTCGTACAGCTTATTATTGCACGGACTTTAAAGTTACCCAGGAAACACCATGTGGAGGTAACCGTGTTTGTTTCCGTTAAAGAGTAAAAAAAAAAATATAATAATAACAACAACAACAACAACCGCTTAAAAAGGTAAAAAGCACTTATCTCTTCGATTGACATCGCCCCACCAAACATTACAACAGAATCTTATTGTAGAGAATTTAGTAACCTTTCGAATAGCCGCCTTCCACTTACTAAGAGTTCCCAACCGTTTTCGAGATATTTTAAAAAATATACGGAGATCCGAAAACTTTGTATCACCATTCATACAATTTTTTTCCATATACTTCGTTTCTGAATACCCAAACAGAAAATTAGTTTTGAAAAGTATTTCTATCAATTTTTATGGTAAATGGCTAAAGAAATCGCTTAAAAAATGGTTTCATTCGTTTTCCTACGTTAAGGAATCTTTCGCACAAATTTCGCTCCAAAAACCATGTTCCAGTAGACGGATTCAACTGGTTAATGAACTTGACCTTTTAAATGAGAAGGAAGATTTTTGTACCAAAAGTTATCAAAATCGAACCATTTTTGAGCCGATGAGGAACTTCTTAAAAATTCAAACCCCCCCTAAAAGTACTTAAACATTTGAATATTAAAAAAAAAACTTTCTTAGTGAGTGTTTACATTCAAAACGGATTGTCTGTGCAAAATTTCAAATTTTTGTGTCAAGTGGTTCGGGATATTATTACCTCGGATGGGCCATCACCAGGGCGTAAACTCTATGAGGGACAAAATCACATTTTATTTCTAGTAATTCAAGGACTGCCATCATAGTGGAAATTAACCTCAATTAAAAATAATACTATGTTTAAATTTTAACGTCCATTTATTATTAACTAGGAATTAAATGTATATGTACTAGTATTTAATAATACTATGAAATAGATAATGTACGGTAACAGCTGATCTTTATCGTCCTAGCAACGCATGCTGCCTTGGCTTGCCTGCTCTAACCAACTCAAACTTTAAACCCTTCTAAAAATACTTAAAAATTCAAATATCAAAAAATCCTTTCTTAGCGAGTGCCTACGTTATATAGGGAGTGTCCATGCAAAATTTCAAAATTTTGTATCGAGCGGTTTTGGCTGGGGGATGATAGGTCAGGGAGTGAGTGAGTGAGTGAGTGAGTTAGTGGTATTTGACAAATATATAGTAGATTCTTGCGCCTACTCAGGAATAATTTGAAGTTAGCCTGGGTTCGTAAAAATAGCCGACAGATGGTATCATTAAGCCACGGTTTAAAAATAAAATATAGTTATTTATGTTATTTTTTCACCAGGTGAGATAAACTGTTGAAGGTCATGGGTGCAGAAAACATTTATAATCAATTGGTGAATGTGAGATTTCAATAGCTCTGGTTAAAATTATTACATATCGTCCCTGCCATGTCAAACTATCGAATATGAAAATCGGAACAAAATAGGAACAAACATATTTTATTCATTGACGAAGTAATATATTGAAAAATAGTCTTATTCGATATTTCATTTAAGGCATTAAAGGCTATTCTAAAGGGATTAGAGTTGTGACAATTTGCGACAAGCCGTATCGCCCACAATCCAAGAGCAAAATCTACAATCTCAAAACGAGATTTTCTATAGTTTGACATGGCAGGGACGCTGATGTTGCATGAAACATGATTGAACTCTTTTGTGAAAAGATCCTACACTATATCACCATTATAAAACATTAAATACGTTTACCTGGAAGCCTAGTAACGCAAAAAAGTAAGCGCTTAGATTTTTTTTTTTGCGCGCGAATTTCAAACTGCTCAAAACACTGTTCTAGTGGACGCATTCTGCCGGTTAATGAATTGGCTATGCCAAATTAGGCAAATTATTTTTCTGGCAAATTAAATAAAACGCCGGACTTTTTTTTGGAGCAGCCTGAAAACGGGAGACAAATATATATATATATATATATATATATATATATATATATATATATATATATATATATATATATATTTGAACCACCACTATTTTCGTGACCTATAGGATCTGAAACGTAGTGATATCTTATCGGCATCTCTTGATCGAGTCATATGGTCAACGACATAAAATGATTTCCTCCCGAACTAGTAATTGATGATAAAACTAGTAATTGAAGTACTCAGAACCAAAGGGGACCCACAATTAGAAGAACCTTAGAAAATGGATGTTAATGTTAAGAAGAATCTGGAAAAAAATAGTCTTGGTGACAGAAATTATTTTAATTGGTCAAATTAAAATCATTTCTGTCACCAACACTAGTTTTTTTTTTTTTTTTTCGGATTCTTGTTAGAGTTAACTCCAATTTTCTCAGGTTGTCCTTATTGTGGGTTAGTCAACTTGGGAACTGAGCCCTTCGATTGATTTAATATACAAAAGAATGAAACTTTATATGTTTATTTGGTATGAATATAAATTGTTTCAAGTACATTCTTTAGTATTAGGGTGGAAACTAAACAACTTTCTAAGGCTTGTACTTAGTTATGCAGTTCCTTCGTGAACGATTTTTTAGATATTCTTGTTGTATTGAGGACCTTATATTTGTCTACTTTATTGATACTAAATTAGCCATTAAGATGAATGTGAGTTTATACTAAGATCCTGGTAAATAAGAGTATGATTCCATCGCCATCAAACACCAAGGACGGATGAAGAGTGGTGGGGGTGCCGTGTTGTCCTGGTGAGCGTGCGGTTGCCAGGATCCGAGAACCCGGTATTGATCCAAGTACAGCTGAGTCCATTCATACCATCATACCGACCTCTGCTTCTACCGTTAGCTGTCAAATCCAAATACAAGTCAGGCTTCGAGAGGTTCTGACATCTGCCGTTTTCCTTATTGCCCTTCGTAATTCATAGTATTATTTTAAACCATTAGAAACCTACAGAATGACAAAAAATAACTCCTGACAGATTGCAGTCCTCACATTAACACAATTCTCACATACCTTAGAAAAACAAATATTTACACAAACAGATAGAATAAACATACACATAGAAAAAATTAACGAGCTATCGTGAAGTGAAATAATGCATACATACACTTGGCAAAGTAAATAAGTTGTTAACAACTCCAGATTTTAACTTTTCTAAATTTAAATTATAATTTATATGTGTATATATATGTACATATTAATTATTACAAATCCACAGACCATTTCAAATCGACTTATTTAGGTCGATTTATTGTTGTGATGGGTGATTCTCGAATGAGAGTGATTCGAATCGAAATGAAATTCGATTTTCGTAGGTAATTGTAAGTAATCGTGAAATAATCCATATTGAATATCGATCCATATCGTAGATCGATCTTCTGATCATCGATCTTTAGAATCGTTCTGAACTCGTCGATATTTTTGTTGATCTATCTTTTCATTACGATTCGAATCGATCCAAAAGATAGATTCATGTTCGAGAATCACCTATCACTACTCTATCTAAAGAAACTCCCTGAAAACAAACAGGGACTTTAATATCCATGTGTTTTATTATATGAGTCATCCATTTCCAAAAGGACTCATGTCTACAAAATTTAGAAAATGAGATTTTGGAACCACTGGATTAAGGTTTTCGCATGCAACATGCAAGAGATACGTAAAGTAACGTACAACTTTCTCTCATAGCATCAAAATCTATATTTCTTTTCTATTAATAATCCTGCCTTGACCCTACTGGGTTATTGGCAGTGCGGCCTTTTAATTTTAAGACAATTTAAGAAAAGTTTATTTTTTTAAGCAAGCAACTTTACGAAATAAAGCAACTTTACTTTTTTTTTTTTTTTTTACAAATTTTAGATATTCTTTTTTATTTCACTTAAAACTTCTTGAGTTTTGGATCCCCTCTACTTTGAATTAATGCTTCACATCGGCGGTTCATACTCCTTATTAAGCTCTATACTGGGTGTCCCGTAAATGTCTAGTCATATTGTGGGAGGTGATAGAGGACCTTTCGAGAAACAAAAAATGTTCCTTGACGATTTTCCGAATTCTCTCATCTAAGGGAGAAAACGTCGTTTTATTGTTTTGCGAGACAAACGTGGTTTTTAGAAGAATAATCGTTGTAATTCCGGCCCAGGTGGTTCTACTAGAAAGGAAGTGAAACCAATCGAAACTGAGTAAATTTACTTATAAGACTAGTTGATAATAAACGTAAAAATGAATGAATGTATGTATGTATATCTTACCAAAAGAAAGCTATTCTAAATTTCCTGACATTTTCTTGATATTTCTTACCAGCGTTACTCCTCAATGGGCAGGATCTGAGATTTCCGGTCTTTAGAAAAACTTCCTCATTTAACCAGCTTTCCATTCATGTATCACAACCTTGTGTTATTGAAGTATGTGAACGATTTAGGAACAAAAGTTAAAAAAAAAAAATGGATCTGTGAAAAGAAAATTAATTTTTTTTCTTCAGTTTATTCATGTAGCGGATGGGTGTCGCTACTAAAGGTAGGCTAGGAAGGGTAGGAAGGATGTGTCGGGAGAAGGTAACCAGGTAAGTACTGTATCCCGGTTAAGGGCGCTTCCTTGAACCTGGGGGATACCGACTAGGTACTAGGCCTTAGCTGTTCCACTGAGTCGGGGAGAAGGTGTTCGGTACTGAGCCGTAGCCGTTCCTCGAAGCAGGAGTGAGAGGGGTAAGGAAGTAAATAAATAAGCCAGGTATTGACTAGAGTTGGGGGAAGTAGGAGTCGGGAGTATAATGACTGGAGGCTGGCTTGACCACTGGGGACATCGAGACGGCGGCTTCGTACTTTGTCCAGAGAGGTCGAGCAGGTAGCTAGGTCCATGGTCCTGAGTGCATGGCTGGGTGGCTGCTGGAACGCCGGTTGCTTGGTCCTGAGGGCATGGCTGGCTGGAGTCTGGTCATGAGAGAGCTGAAGTGTCCTGGAGGGAGAGCTGGATCGGAAAAGCCCTCTGGCCAGCAGAAACGCCCCTATTCATAGGCCGAGGTCGGGGTGCCTCGGTCAAAGTCGGGAGTGCTCGGCCAAGCGCTCGTTCCTATTGGCTGGCCTGGATGCTTCTCATTGGTCCACCAGTGGTCGCTTGTCCAATCATTACATCTCCACATTCAAAAAGCTTAAAAGAAATATTTATTTTTATAAATATTTACTTAAATATTAAGTAAATATTTATCCTACGGGAGCTATGGAGATTCTGCTTAACCTAAGACCAATAGAGATTTTCATTGAAGAAACAGCTAGACACACTGCATACAGGTTCAGTATATTGGGACATAAACCGTGCCCAACGTTTAGTGCACATTGTGTTATCAACCGGAGGAATCTGCAGGAGCCAATTCTCTGCATGCCTTTGGACTATCAAGACCAGATAACCTTAAGCTCAAATTTTGTGACAACTATCAAAACATGAGAGGAAGCGCTAGAACATAACATGATACTAAGCCGGGTGGACAGCTATGGATATACCGACGGCTCGAAAACTGAATTAGGTACAGGAGCAGGGGTGTGGATTCAGGACACCACGCACAGTCTCAACATACCACTGGGCAAATATGCTACAGTGTTTCAAGCTGAGGTATTGGCCATAAATATGTGTGCGGACATCACGAATAGCGGAGGCCCTCGAGACAAACGCTTTACTATATTCTCGGACAGCCAAGCCGCTGTAAGGGCATTATCTGCGAGCAGAATAAAATCTAAGGTCGTACAGGAGTGTAAGGATAGCCTAAACAATCTGGGTCGGAAAACGGGGTCAAACTAGAGTGGGTACCAGGGCACTCTGGCATACCTGGAAATGAGGGGGCTGATGAATTGGCTAACAAGTGGAGCATCCACGTTACCTCTTTCACCAGTGCCAATATGTGGAATTGCACCGGCAGTTGCCAGATTGAGCATTCGTAGGTGGGCTGAAGCTGAACATAAGAGGAAGTGGAGCAGAAGTACTACCCAGAGACAGGCAAAGCAATTTATGGTATTTGCGGACAAGAAGAGAACGGATACACTGCTTAATCTTTGAAGAAGCAAGGTGAAACTATTGACAGCCCTACTTACGACTACGGAGACACCTCTACTTCATGGGACTCACCAATACAACATGGTGCCGATTGTGTTCTGAAGACGATGAAACCCCATACCACATTGTATGTTGACAGTGGCAGCGAAGAGGTACCTGCACTTCGGAAGTAACTTTTTTTATTGTTTTACGTAAATATTTACTTAATATTTAAGGAAATATTTATAAAAACAAATATTTCTTTTAAGCTTTTTGAATAAACTGAAGAAAAAAATATAATTTTCTTTTCACAGGTCTATGTTTTTTTTAAAACGTTTGTTCACATACTTCAATAACACAGAGTTGTGATACATGAGTGGAACGCTGGTCAAATGAAGAAGTTTTTCTGAAACCCGGAAATCTCAGATCCTGCCCATTGAGGAGTAACCCTGGTAAGAAAAATCACGAAAATGTCAGGAAATTTATAGTAACTTCCTTTTGGTAAGATAGACATACTTACATTCATTCATTTTTACGTTTATTATCAACTATTCTTATAATAAATTTACTCAGTTTCGATTGGTTTCACTTCCTTTCTAGTAGAACCACCTGGGTACAACGATTATTCTTCTAAAAACCACGCTTGTCTCTATAAACCAATAAAACGACGTTTTCTCCCTTATGTGTGAGAATTCGGAAAATCGTCATGGAACATGTTTTGTTCCCCTAAAGGTCCTCTATCACCTACCACAATATGACTAGACATTTACGGGACACCCTGTATGTAATGTTGAGGTAATGAAGAAAATTCCTCAATAAAGGCCTCATCCAAGTTATTTGGACGCGGCGGATGCATGTGTAATTAGTGTTTGAGTTTGTATTCGTTAAATGAATATATCCTTGCAGTATAAGTTAGTACCAATTTCAACACACTGGACTAATGTGACCTCATCATACGGTACATACACTTATTAACCTTGTTGAGGTGAGTGCTCAGATATACAGCTCCTGCGTGACGGACTTTTTAACGATGTCTGTCAACATTTCAGAAGACGATTTCAAATCGAGCTGTTCCTATGAGCTGTCTTGTTATACTGGAAGAATACTTTTTATTTATTTATTTGATGAGCTTTTCGCAACTATAGCGACTTGCTCAGAACAATCATTACTAGAGCCCGGAAGTTAGGCAAAATGACTTTTTTATCTGAATGGATTTATTGAAGAATCAGATAGAAATAAATATGTTTCCGTGCATTTAGGAAGTGTAGAGACATTTTTTATTTTGCCTATTTTGGCTATTTTAAGATTTAAAGCCTCTTTTTGCCTTTTTTGCTCGTTATGCAATTTTTTTCTGACTTAAAAAAAAAGTTTCACAAATTAATTTACATTTTGCCGTCACAAATAATAATTCGAAAGCTTATTTTCCCAACCCGTGGATTTACCCTCTGTAAATAACAGAGCCTTCCTTGTAGAAGGAATCCACAGGCATAATGAATAGGAGGAAAGAGAGAGGATGAGAGAAGTACGTCTCCTTCCTCACACCCCTTTTGCTGTGACAATGGTGTAGTTACCTGGTATTCCGGATTTAGAAATGATAAGATAATGCAGAAGAAGTTTTTCCATAATGAAAAACATTTTTTCTTAGAAGGTCTATGAGAGTTGATATTTTGAAAAAGCATCTTGTTTTTGCTTGTAAGAAGGGAAAGTAAGAGTAAGTACACTAATTCTGTGATAAATCTATTATATAAAAATGAATCGCTAAATGTGTTGGTAAGCGCAAATCTCGAGAACGACTGAACCGATTTCGCTTATTCTTTATTTATAATATTCCTTGAAGTACGAGGATGGTTCTTACGGAGAGAAAAATTAAAAAAAAATTCTGAAAAAGTGTAAAAACAACACTTTTCGGGTCTTTTTCACTTCCTTAACGCAAATTCATTTTTAAATAAAAACATATGTTCTCAATTATAATATTTTTAACAGTTAACGTATTTGTATATCTATTATATAAAAACGAATCGCTAAATGTGTTGGTAAGCGCAAATCTCGACTACAGCAAATAACTACAACAGTAATAATAAGAACATGTGGAGGCCCGGTGGCCGTGAGTGTAAAGCCGTGATCACTTAACACTCCGTGCCAAAGGTCGTGGGTTCGATTCTCACTAGGGTTGGTGGCTTTTCTTTTAAAAAAAAAGGAAAGGCATCACCCCTATCCTGGCTAGAAAAGCGTGGTAACGTATAGATACCCCGCCCTAAAATTCTCAGTTTAGAATGGACGTAAAAATTTAAATAAATAAGAACATGTGACAATAGAATTCTCATGTTAATAAAGCAATTTCAATTAATTTATATTTGCGTTAACGAAGTAAAAAAGACCCAACTTTTCTATATTCCTATACAAAAGATTCGTAATAATACTTAAAGGTCAATTTGAACTTTAATACCATACCATAAAGTTTAAGTGTTAGTGGAGGGGTTCTGAGAAGGCAAAACAATTGAGTGACGTTAGTATCGTATAAATATTAATCGCAATATTTGTCAATATTTATTCGATGGTAACATTTCTCAAAAACAAATTGTCTATGGTAAAATGTAAATTGTCTGTGGCAAAATGTCACTTGTCGTGTAAACGTCTCTTTGCTGTGCATCTATAATATTACTAAATCTAAAAGCCACAAATTTCTATGTAATTACAAAAGTGTTGTGCTTCCTATAAGGCGGCGGGCAAATGTAGGCAGAACAACCCGAAATGCAACGACTCAAATTAATTATCAATCTAATCGTACTGCCGAGGAACTTGAAGATCGCAATGAACGTGAAAGAATTCGGTTAAGCGCGACATTCCTCTAATAATGGTGCAAGTTTGAATCGAGCAGCTGTTTGACTATAAACGAATCCCAGGCGCAGTCATTAAGTGTTTCTGGTATTAATCTAGAAAATCCATGTTCCTCACATGGTCAATTGTATGTGCCCTGTTCCCGTGTTGGAAAACCATCTGCTCTGTTTGTTTACGCGCCAGGTTAATCAAACAAAAAATATCGTGTACCATAAAGTACTAAAATAAAAATGAAACTTAATCTAGAATAGGTAAGTAAAAATAAAATGAAATATATTAAGTAGGTATCATAATAATAAATCTGAAATTGTAATTTTCATTGTGATTTTTTTGTGACTATTAAAAGAATTTTAAGTTTTTTATAATTTTTATTTTCTGACAATGTTGACTTATTAACATTCTTTTTTTATCTAACTGATCTGGTGTCCCGAATAGCAGAATAAGTATTAAAAAAAAATTAAAAAATCGACTGTTAGGCGGTACGAAGTTCGCCGGGTCAGCTAGTTGATAATAAAGAAATGAATGAGTATTTAAAATACATATTTTCATTAATAATAAGTGAGATTCCTCTTTGCCTTCACTCCTAATAAATGCCTATTTTAATTACAATACTGCCTATTTTCAGTATTTCAAGTGCCTTTTTGCCTGCCTATTTTAACCAAAAATAAATGCCTATCTTCCGGGCTCTAATCATTACACACACACACACACACACACATATATATATATATATATATATATATATATATATATACATACACACATGCATACACATATACATACATATATACATAGATACAATTAGATTATTACATATGTGCATACAAACACATTATATATATATATATATATATTTATATATATATATATATATATATATATATATATATATATACATCAAAGTATACAAATATACATTACCCTATATTTATATAGTTTATTCTACTTCTAGACATAGGAGAATATTATTCTACTTATTTCTTTAGTCTTACAAATAGTAGGATATACTAACAAATTATACAAATTGACAGATTTTAATTTTGCTTGTTTGTGTTGTGAAATTTTGTGACAAGATGTATGTTAGTGTTTAATATGCCTTGTGTCTAGTGTCAGTCAGTGATATGGTTGTAAAGAACAGATGTGTAGTTTTAATACATATACATATACACACATACATACACATACATATATATACATATAAATTTTTTTTTTTTAAGAATACTGCCGCAGCGTTAAGGATGTGAGGAGGGATGGATCCATTGTTGTGGAAGGGTCGAACACACTTCAACACCCTCTTTGTCTTGGATTGACATCGCCTCATCGAAAATCATTTTAAACCCTTTTTTGTAAAGAATTAAGTAACCTTTCGAATGCTTATCTTTCACTTACCAAGAGTTTCCAACTGTTTTACAGATATTTAAGAAACTTTACGAAGATCCCAAAACATTTCATGTTAGATCGTAAAATATTATTTTTTCTAGTTATTCGTTAACTCCAAACTTAACCGAAATTTAAATATCATTGGTTAGATGAATTTTAAAAGTCCAGAATAAATTTCAACGGAATCAATCTTTTTTGAATACTCAAACTGAAAATTACTTTGGAAAAGTAGTTGTGTCAACTTTTCTCGTAAACGCTTACAGATATCCCTTTAAAAATTGTTCCACTCGTTTTTATACGTTATAAAACCTGAAAAAAGTATATTTGCAAGCATATTAACACAAAACCTGAATTTTTATACCAAATGACATCAAAATCGGACCATTTCTGGGGGCAGCTACACTACGAAAAGACAAATATATATATATATACATATATATATATATATATATATATATATATATATATATACATATACATATACATATACATATACACATACACACACAAATTTAAACCACCGTTATTTTCGTGATCGATGGGTTCAGAAATGTCCTGATCGGCACTTTCGTATTCCTTCAAGAGGCCAACCTTATAAGGGAGTTTCCTTGCGATGGAGGGAGGGAGGAAACGCCTTACAACGGTTAGTAAAATATTTAATTTGAACATGACTTATACTTCATTCGATAATTTTCAATACTTCCTGATTGTCCGAGAAAGATAGAAAAATGCTTCTTGTATAAATGATTCTGTACTCCATGATGTCTGCCCGGGAGAAAGTGAAGAAGGCCGCAGCTTTGGAAGACTCGGGTACGTTGCGCTCTCCTGCAACAATAGCAAGCAACATTGTTCTCCTAGTGTTAATTAGCAACCAACCTCGACAATGGCCTCCTCCCTCTGCTTATCTTCTTCTTTTACTTCTTTTATAACTAAGTATTATAACTTTTTTTTCTTCCTTTAGCAAAACTAACTGGGTGTTCTTCATGGGCACACGTTGACCCCTTAGTGCTGAAGAAGAGCTTGTCTTGGAAACATTGGCCTGCTCAGAAGGTCCCTTTTCGAAAATTTGTTTACCATTTTTGTTGGTGTCTACAAATGTTAACAATGCACAACACATTAGGTTTTGTGATTTATAAGAATTGTTTGTTAGTTTTCATTAGTTCAACAAAATTAGTTTTTTTGGAATCTATATGACAAACAAATTGAAAGTTAGTATATACAGAGACTGACTAGAGAAATTGTAATTTGTTTGGCGACCGTTTCCCATGAAGGATAACTGCCAATTTCTTCCAAAATTATTTTCAATGAATGCTTCGTTATAGTCTTTAATGATTTGATGATAATGATCTAGTTTTACCATTAACGAAAAGTCCGACTCGCAGGAGCTGCGTCATCTTAGCCCGGTTCCGTGCATCTCGAAGAAATGAAATAGATTAGGCATCACAAATAACAGGAAACTGACAGTAGCCAACTTACACAGAAGCGAATAATTCTAAGTCCTCAATCTTGAGGAAGGCTGAATAAGCCAATACAATTATGTACTGAAAACGTACTCACTCATCGACTACTGCTGAGAAGGCTCTATTCTAAACAACCGAAAATTCGTTGTCATTTTAAGTTTCTTGTTTTACTAGCAAATTCGTTTTACTATTATAATCAATTGTAAATATGACCTTCATGGCAAATAAAAGTCCATTCTCTCGTGGGTTAAATTTTTTTATAAAATAAGAAATAATAATAACTTCAGTTGTAGGCTATGAGGAAGGTTATATAGATAGGAGAATTCCAAAAACAAACCTACGTGTACGCCATCATGGTTAGCCACAGCCATCTTCATTACCACAGCCAATCCAAAATTATTACCAATACCTTTTATAGTTTCTTGGCTTATTTGACTAAAATACTAATTTTACTGATAAATGCAATTTAAAACAAAAACAACCAATTAAAAATTGAGTTAAACAAAGACAAAAACAGGTTCAAAAGAACAAAACAATAACTTTTTAAGTTTTAAGCGTTTATATCTCTGATTTACATTGCTTCAGAACCTTTTTTGTAGCGAATTTAGCAACTATTCGAATGGTCACCTTCCACTTACCACGATTTACCAACCGTTTTTGAGATATTTACGAAAAATGTACGAAGATCCGACAGCCTCGGATCTTTATCCAGACCTCGGAATAGCCTTTATGTCTATTAATAAATTTTTTTTTCGCATACTTCCTTAACTCCAAATATAACCAAAATTTAAAAATCTTAGTCGAGATAAATTTCCAATATGTAGAAAATATTTCAACTGAATCCCGCGAATCTAAGTGCCCACAAAAAAATAATGGCTTACAAAAACATTTGTTGCAATTTTCTCAAAAACGGTTACAGATATCGAGTTAAAAATGGTTTCATTCGTTTTCCTCAAACGAACTCAAACTCAAAAACGTAAGCGTCACGATTTGTTTGCGCGAATTTCGCCCCAAACGCCATCTTCCAGCGGGCGGATTCTGTTGGTTTCAAATTAGACGACAGATTTTTGTACCAAATTTCATCAAAATCGGACCATTTAACGAACTTGACCTTTCAAATTAGACGACAGATTTTTGCATCATATTTCATCAAAATCGGATTTTTTTAAGAGATCAAAGCAATACCCGTAAAATTTTAGGTCCGTGGTCATATGAAATTTTTTATGTTCTTGGTAAGCATATTAAACCATTAACCAATGCATAAATTGTATAAGAATGTTTCGTATAGCGGCCAGTATACATTTTGATATAAAACAAATACTATCTATAAATATATATATATACACACATATATATATATATATATATATATATAATATATACCTATATAAACAAAAAAAACTCCCTGGTTCAACCTGTGCGAGGAGTATCGTAGACATTTCGAAATGTAATACATAACCTTTGAGAAACTGCAAGTTGTTTAACTTGCTTTCGATACCAGCAAGTAAATTCCCGCAGAACCCCAATGGTCACTATTTGTGAGATACTGTACGGTAAAGTAATCTTTGAATGCTTTTTGAAATGCCTTCCATAGAAAGGAAACCTAAGACACAGATTGCCTTGATACTGTTTCCAATAAACGGACCTGGGTTTTCATTACAGTAAATGGTGCATTAATTTAGATTTTTGTTTTTATAACGTCTAAATAATTTGAATTAAACAGCTGCTTGTGATCACGGATACTGTTTAAAAAATATTAAGTATACGTGATCAAACTGATCATAGTTGTATAATTTAATTTTTTGTAATGGCGAAACCTAAGAAATCAACTCTTTCTTTTATATACTTTTTTTTTGCGGCCCGCGACACCATGATTAACACGTGCTCGTGGTACCAACGGAGTACTTTTGTGGAAAAAGGTTGACCACCACATAATTAGCTGTTCTTGAACCTGTATCGGAAACCTATCTGGTTAAGGAATGTGAAAATGGACATTGTGTTCAAATCCCAACCTGGCTAGCTAAGTTATGGAAAAAGCTTGTACACGAAGCTAAAACACTTGAAGATCTAACCAAAAGAAATGATGAATGGATTCTTCAACATCTAACGAGGGTTAATACTCCCTGGTCCTAATTTTTATTGATTTAACAACTTACATAAAATTCAAAAGTGATACCCTAAATTTCTTATATGGAGATTTGTTTCTTAACACATAGATTTTTCTGTAAAATGTGACGTCACGAATGGGATTCTGAAAATACGCAACACAATTTCTAAATCGAACGAAGCAATGCGCCACTTGATTAAGGATTTTTTCTCAAAACTGTTTCAAATCGGGCATCCCACTACTGTCCATAATTTTCAACCCATCAGTTTCAAGTTTGAATTTTAGCTTTTTAGCGCGGTTCCTCCCTCCCCCATAGGGAGGAACCCCGCTTATAGGGTTGATACAATGAAACAATCCGGAAGTGCCGACTAGAAAATTTCGCGTTTCAGAACCCCTAGAGACCGAAAATAACGGTGGTTCAAATTTGTATATATATATATATATATATATATATATATATATATATATATATATGTATATATTTATATATATATATATATATATATATATATATATATATATATATATATATATATATATTTGTCTGTTCGCTCTCTAGATAGAAGACGAATGGTCCGATTTTGATGAAATTTGGTGCAAAAATCCTTTGTCCAATTTGAAAGGTCAAGTTCGTTAACCAGCAAAATCCGCCTACTGGAAGATGGCGTTTGGGGCGAAATTCGCGCAAAAAAAATCGTAACGCTTACGTTTTTGAGTTCATAAGCTTGTAAGTACTCGTTTTATATGATTCCTGGGCTAGGAAAACGAATCAAACCATTTTGAAGGCGATCGCTTTAACCGTTTTCGAGAAAATTGGAAAAATAGTTTTTGAATACCGTTTTTGGTTTGGGTACTTAGAATTACGGGATTCAGTTGAAACCTTATCTGCATGTTCTACTTTCATTAAAACTAATATGTTGAAAGTTTTGTTACGTTTGGAGTTAAGGAAGGGTTAGAATAAAATATTTTATGAACAGACATGAAAAGTTTTGGGAAGTTCGTATACTTTCATTAATATCTCGAACACGGTTGGGAAATCGTGGTAAGTGGATAGAAACTATTTAAAAGCTTACTAAATTCTCTACAAAAAAGAGATTCTAAAACTATTTTTGATTAGGTTATGTCAATCGGAGAAATAAGTGCTTAAAACTTCAAATACGTCTGTTTTGGTCTTATGAACGGGTTTTTGTCGTTCTTGTTGTAATTTTTGTCTCTTTCCCTTCGTT
This sequence comes from Gonocerus acuteangulatus, assembly GCA_946811695.1. Taxonomy (NCBI): domain Eukaryota; kingdom Metazoa; phylum Arthropoda; class Insecta; order Hemiptera; family Coreidae; genus Gonocerus; species Gonocerus acuteangulatus. The sequence continues at coordinate 114,928,522 of OX328123.1, read as the reverse complement.
TTTTATTGCTTTTTATTTTTTTAATTTCTTATGTTGCGAAAATTTTGTGTGTAAAACAGGATATGAAAAATGAGGCCAATTTTCTGTTGCTAGAAATAATATAAATTTTGGGAACTTTCATTAATATCTCGAAAACTGTTGAGAATTTTGGTAAACGGAAGGATACCATTAGAAAGCTTATTAAATGCTCTACATAAAAGGTTCTAATGAAAGTTTTGATTAGGCGATGTCAATCGGAGAAATAAGAGCTTAAAGCTTTAAAGTAATTGATTTCGCTTATTCGAAGTGTTCTTTTTGTCTGTATTTTATTCCTTGTTATTTTTTAATTGCATATAGTTGGATAATGTATTCGAAAATAAAACAGGTTAAGTAAAATAACAAAAACAATTTATTGTTAGAAATATAGAGTTCCAAGATTCCAAGACCTTGTAACTAGCGGGACGGTTTCTAGTGTTGCCGACCCTTCCAGGTAAGATTGTATATCCTACCTTTCAAGACTGGTGGAACCAAAATATAACTGTCAGGGTTCGGTCACTGCTACTTAATAAAACTACATTTTATCGTAAAAATGGTTTTATTGTGCCGACGTTTCGGCTTGAACTTCAAGCCTTCATCAGGGCTGTAAATACAAGTAGGACATATTTAACACTAATATATGCACATATCTATGTAAATATACCTAACACACATATATATATATATATATATATATACATATATAATATATATATATATATATTTATATATATGCATATACACATACACATATACACGCACACATATGTACATATATATGCCCACATACATACACATATGGGGTATGTATTATTAAGTAGCAGTGACCTAACCCGGACAATCCCTACCTTGCATCATCAACGGTCAACGATCTCCTCTCAACAAAATAATAACTGCTTCTATTTTAATCTTTCGAAATTAGACTAGGGATAAGAACGGAACCGCGCTAAGATGAGGCAGTTCCTGCGAGTCGGACTTTTATAGGCTTCTTGGGCTAAAAAAACGAATGAAACCATTTTCAAGGCGATAGCTTTAACCGTTGTCGAGAAAATTGGAAAAATAGTTTTTGAATTCCGTTTTTGGTTTGGGTACTTAGAATCACGGGATTCAGTTGAAACATTATCTGCATGTTCTAATTTCATTAAAACTAATATGTTGAAAGTTATGTTACGTTTGGAGTTAAGGAAGGGTTAGAATAAAATCTTTTATGAACAGACATGAAAAGTTTTGGTAACTTTGTATACTTTCCTTAATATCTCGAAAAAGGTTGAGAATCTTGGGGAACGGAAGATAACCATTAGAAAGCTCACTAAATGCTCTATAAAAATGGTTCTGATGAAAGTTTTGATTAGGCGATGTCAATCGGAGAAAAAAGTGCATAAAACTTTAAAGTAATTGATTTCGCTTATTCGAACTGTTCTTTTTCTCTTTGATTTTGGTACTTAGAATTATGGGATTCAGTTGAAACATTTTCTGCATGTTCTACATTCATACATTTTTAGATTTGCCATCTTCTTTCAATGGTAATTTTTTAATAGATTACGTTAGCGACTATGTAAAACTGGAGTTTCTATCCAGAAATTGTTCCTTAAAATATCTTTTTTTTTATGATCTCTCACAAAATGTTATGACTTTGAATATATATATATATATATATATATATATATATATATATATATTAATTTTATTCGTTTCACAAAATGACCTCGGCTCTGGCCAAACCAGTGTACATTAAAAGATGCTAATAAATTAAAATTAATAAAATACTGCAAAAAAAAAAAAAAAAAAAAAAAAAGTACTGATAGCTGCACTAAAATATTAAGAAGACAGCTTCTCAACATACGTGTCCATCAAATAGACATATTCAATGAATCTTACCCAATCAAGAAATGGCACTCTTTCTATTGGGAGTTGAGTACTCTGCTGTCTGATAACATGTTCTGTAATAGGAAGTTGAAAGATCTCCCTATTGCACGCTTGTCTTTCTTGTAGAAATTTAATAATTGTGCTTATCCGAAAACCTATTAAAGGCAATTATAAAGAATATGAATAAGAACTGCCAATGACTCACATGGGTAGAGGCAGTATATACCAAAAAAAAAACATTAATGTATGGTAATTATTAATGTTGCTTCAGGCAAAGTAATTCAAACATAAACCACATTATGAGTTTAAAAACTAAGTAGTGATATTTTGTCAAAATTATCTGAATGAAATATTTATTGCATGCTATTTATTGCATGAGACTTACAGACAAAAATAAACTCCCTTCTTGCAGGGTTACTGTAAGGAGGAAACAAATAAAAAAATATATATATACATGGATTAATCCAAAAATGTAATCCAGCTATGCTGAATAAGTAGAATATTTGAATTTTTTTTTTCTTTGCGAGAACTAATCGAGTTTCCTGAAATGAATCGATCTATCAGGGCGTAGGCAAGCGGAAGGGAAGTAAGCCTGAATAGGCTATTTGGCTAAGTGGTGAGGCAATTTTCGAATTGAGACACTGCTCCTGGATATGCCGTTTACCATTATTATAAAGAGGGGAGGCTTTTGATGTGAACCGACACTATTCTGCTGATGTTCTACATCTTGTACGCGTCATATTGTAATCGTCTGAAACAATGTTCGTGATATAAAAGAGCATTTTACAACATTAATTTCACTATACATGTATATAAATGAAAATTTTGTTAATGATTCAATAATCCGGCCATATTTCAAAGAATATTTACCCGATTCAAACTAAATTTGAAGGGTCGATAAAGGCCCTAATGTGACATATTTCCTATCAATCGAGGTGTTTCTACGTGTTCTGGGATTGACGTTATATGCAAACAAGTTTACATTTTACTTTTATTTTGAGAACCATTTTTTGAAAGTACCTTTTGAGATAATACAATAGCCATTTATATGGTTAGAAAAAGAAGTCTTTCTTCTTTTGAAAGATTTCGATGACGTAAAAATCCAATTATCTCAAGGGGAGATATTGAATTTCAAAACGTCTCGTTACTTTTTCGCTTACCAATTTCTTCCAGACTGGGATATACCATTATTTTTTGTTTTCAATGATATTTACCACATTAGGGTTTCTTGGGGTGCCGATTTTAAATCTGCTATTATCTTTGGTGTAAAAAAATGTATAATACTAGTTTATTTGAAAACGTAAGCTTATTTTTGAATTTATTTGACGAAATATAAGTTACTGTTAAAGGATTATATTTTCCCTTTAATCTGCTCTAAAAAACAAATGAATTGGTGAAAGAATCATGTCGATTCCATTTTCTAAACTTGATATATAAAATAAAGCATTTTCAACCTTACTTTATTTTATTTCTCAGCTCCTAAGGCGCATTGGACGGAACGTTCGGACACATGTCGACTATTTTTCGATGTAGAATCCCCAGAAAAAAATGGCCCAGATAGGTGACCCCACCGCTGTATACTCCCCTTGTTAATGGTTAAAAATAAACAACCTTTCTCAACAGAGATCTTTATAGGTCTAAGATTTACAACCAATCAAATGGTACGGTATGTTTACCTAGTGAGATGTATAGTTTGTCGATTCATACCCAAATATGAGCTACCTATGTTAAAATTATTAAATAATGGCTTTCTCTTATTTCCCGTCCAACTAGAGAGTACATTTAATGATAATCAACCAGTATCCTGGTGAAGTCGGACACGACCTTTGATTTGTAGTTGTAGATTGTGGTTGGAACGGAAGAGAGCCAGCCATAGCCCAACTGAGCCTTGTCATGCTGCTCTGGATGGGATCCTGATGAAATTCAAATATCCCTACAGCGTCTGCTTTAAAAGTCAATTCACCATGCCTCTGGTCCGGGGATCCTAGTAGTTTCATTGCTTCTTTATTAGAAGTGCAAGAGACTCAACTGAAAACTGAGAAATTCTTTTCGAAAATGGGGACAAGTTTTATTTACATTATCGCCGGAAATAGCCTGTAGTTCACCGAGCGTTAGCCAATATCCTGGGGCCAAATATCCTACTGAAAGCATTAGTGATAAGTATGATACGGGAAACACTTCTCTTTTTTTTAATATATTATTGTTTATAAGCCAAATCGGAATAATTAACAATACGCCCATATATTTGGTCAACAAAGGGAGAAGATTATAAATTTAATATTCTTGGAACTTCCAAACTACAACATATTCCAATATAACGCCATTATTGCTGATAAGATTAAAACCGCATGTAAAGAAAGATCTTGGACCTACCAAAATAAAATCAAAAATAGTTGCAGTAGAATAAAAGATAAACTAAAGGCGGAGGAAACTAAGTATAATATATAACAAATTAATTGTGCCATGTGTGAGAAAGTATCAGGACAAATTTTAAAAAAGTCCATCACGCAGGAGCTGCATAACTAAGCATTTTCCTCAGAATTTGGGTAGTGTAGACTGCTTTCCAGAACAATTTGCTTAAAATATCCTACATAAATAAAATAAAAACATGAATAGTTCTCTTTTAAATTTGTAATGAGTAACTGATCAATTATTAATTTGCTTCCAGAGTTATGTTTACACATGGTACCTACTACACTACGTAATAAATACAAAAAACCTCATATTATCGTATTTTGATCTAACGCAGGAACAGGATACAAAGTGTCCCCCTGGATACAAAGTGCTCCTTGCGGCGGCTTTGTGAACCTACGTCTGGCGGGCTTTTCTATTGAAATATATTACAAAGTAAACCCCCGCTTTCCGATTGACCGATTCAGCTCATTTTTACAACACTTCTTTCTCATGAGTTACCCACGACGTATACCACGTTTCGTTTCAATAAAGCAGAAATTAAGACCGGTATGAGTATATTAGGAATTTGGGTCCGGAGTAAACCCCCCCCCCTTCTAATGATTTAGTTTATTTTTACAATACATATTTACCTGTAGATTACCACTACGAATACCGAGTTTCGTCGAAATATACCAAAAATCACGGCTGGTAGTGGCGAATTGGTATTGTGGGTCCGGAGTAAACCCCCCTCCTAATGAGCCGATTTATTTTATTTTTACAACACATATTTACCTGTGGATTACCACTGCGAATACCGAGTTTCGTCGAAATATACCAAAAATCACGGCTGGTAGTGGCGAATTGGTATTGTGGGTCCAGAGTAAACCCCCCTCCTAATGAACCGATTTAGTTCATTTTTATATCTCACATTTCTCTCTATATTACCACTACGAATACCAAGTTTCGTTGAAATATAACAAATATTACGGCTGACATGGTCAAATTAGTGTTTTGGGTTCGGGGTAAACCCCCCCTTCCGGTGGACCGACTTAGTTGGTTAACGAACTCGTTCAATCGTTTGCTAATTGAATGCTATAAACCAAGTTTCGTGATGAAAAAACAAAAACTCTGGCCGCTATCGTGTTAACAGACACACACACACACACATATATATATATATATATATATATATATATATATATATATATATATAAATTTTAACGGGGGTCATTTTCGGTGTCTACGGTGTTTAGAGCCTTCTGCTCAAATCCAGGAACATAAATATGCTTTAGGTCCACCCGACAAACAAAGTGATGTGTAACATATAGAGTTCTTTTTGTACATGGCCACCACGCATGCGCGAACGCCAGCGGACACTTTTTTGTAACACATACAGTCTTCTTTTCCGTACATGGTCAAGCCACTGCATATGCGCGAACGCAAGCGGACACTTTTTGTGTTACACATACAGCCTTAATTTTCTTACATGTCCACTGCGGATGCGCGAACACCACTGAGCATGCGTGAACGCCAGTGGACACCTTTTTGTGACACATACAGTCTTCTTTTAGCGCGGTTCCTCCCTCCCCCGTAGGGAGGAACCCCGCTTATAAGGTTGATACAATGAAACAATCCGGAAGAGCCGACAAGAAAATTTCGCGTTTCAGAACCCCTAGAGACCGAAAATAACGGTGGTTCAAATTTGTATATATGTATATATATATATATATATATATATATATATATATATATTTGTCTGTTCGCTCATTTGTGGCTTCCCTGATGGTCCGATTTTGATGATATTTGGTACAAAAATCTGTCGTCCAATTTGAAAGGTCAAGTTCGTTAACCAGCATAATCCGCCCACTGGAAGATGGCGTTTGGGGCGAAATTCGCGCAACAAAAATCGTAACGCTTACGTTTTTGAGTTTTATAAGCTTGTAAGTACTCTTTTTATAGGCTTCTTGGGCTAGGAAAACGAATGGAACCATTTTCAAGGCGATAGCTTTAACCGTTTTCGAGAAAACTGAAAAAAATAATTTTTGAATGCCGTTTTTGGTTTGGGTACTAAGAGTCATGGGATTCAGTTGAAACATTTACTGCATGTTTTACTTTCATTAAAACTAATATGTTGAAATTTTGGTTGCGTTTGGAGTTAAGGAAGGGTTAGAATAAAATATTTTATTAACAGACATAGAAAAGTTTTGGTAACTTTGTATACTTTCCTTAATATCTCGAAAAAGGTTGAGAATTTGGGAAACGGAAGAATACCATTAGAAAGCTAACTAAATGCTCTACAAAAAAGGTTCTGATGAAAGTTTTGATTAGGCGATGTCAATCGGAGAAATAAGTGCTTAAAACATTAAAGTAATTGATTTTGCTTATTCGAATTGTTCTTTTTGTCGGTTTTTATTCCTTGTTATTTTTTAATTGCTAATAGTTGGATAATGTATTTTACAATAAAACAGATTAGGCAAAATAAGAAAAACAATTCATTGTTAGAAATATAGCTTGCCAAAAGAAAAAGATTCGATGACGTCTTTTGAATATTTTCAATTGCCTTTATGCTGTTGGTTTTTTTATTTTATTTTTTAATTGATTTTATCTGTAGAATTATTACTATAGTAAAAGAACACAGGAATATGTGAAAATTTTTGATATTTTCCAATTCATTGAAACGTATGAAATGAAGTATCGGTAGAAGAGATGGGGTCCAGGGTCTTGCGGACCCGACCCCAGGTATAGCCATAAAACCCTTTGAACAAAGGCCGAGGAAAATATTATCTGTTTCTATTCTATGCTTTTCAAATGAGAATAGGGATATGAACAGGAACCGGGGTCTCCCGTGGTCTAATGGCTAGCGCCTTGGATTCATAAGCGGGAGATGGTGGGTTCGATTCCCATCCTCTGGCAGGAATTTTATTATCCCAAGGCTCGCAAATTCCTCGCTAAACCCTGGATGTCGGCGCTAATGACCTAGATGTAGATGAGCCGCAAAAAAAAAAAAAAAAAAAAAAAATTAACTGGAACCGCGCTAAGATGACGCAGTTCCTGCGAGTCGGACTTTTTGTCTTTGATTTTGATACTTAAAATTATGGGATTCAGTTGAAACATTTTCTGCATGTTTGAATTTCATCAACACTAATATGTTAAAATTTTGGTTACGTTTGGAGCTAAGGAAGGATTAGAATAAAATAGTTTATTAACAGAGATGAAATGTTTTGGGAACTTCGTATACATTCCCTAATATCTCGAAGACGGTTAGGAATATTGGTAAACGGAGGGTTACTATGCGAAAGCTTACTAAATGTTCTACAAAAAAGATTCTGAAACAATTTTTTGATTAGGCTATGTTAATCGGAGAAATAAGTGCTTAAACTTTGAAGTAATTGATTTCGTTTATTCGAACGGTTCTTTTTGTTTGTTTTTATTCCTTGTTAGTTTTTAATTGCTTAAAGTTGGATAATTTATTTGACAATAAAACAGATTAATTAAAATAAGAAAAACAATTCATTGTTAAAAATATATCAGGCTGTACCGTATGAAATGTCAGTTTTGGATTTGTCGATTTCCTTCAAATGTCTTGAAACTGTCGAGGCTCCTACTCCGAGTTCTTTGGAATATTCCCTAGTGTTTTTAATTGCTTATAGTAGTCAAATGTATTTGTCAATAAAACAGGATACGTATAATTAGAATCAATATTTTGTTTGTTAGAATTCGAAGATGCCGTATGAATATCTAGATTACAGTACTGGTGTTGATTTCGTTCTTTAGAATTATTCTTGGTATTCCCTATTTTCATCTGTTGCCCATAGTTTTTTATTGTTAGTAGGTTTTTCTTATTGATTATAGAATATAAATCTATTTGGCTATAAAACAGGATACGTAAAATTAGTGACAATATTTCGGAGATTTCTGAGCGAAATACTTTTAAGATTTTCTACCACCACGAACGGCTTTTTTCCTCTATTTTTATCCACTAGATAGGCTTTATTTTTCATATAATTCTATATAAGTTTTATTCAGCAGGGGATTCTGATGAAATGTTTTTGCTGTGGATTTTAAATACGATGTATCTAAGATTGGATAACATTAGCGAGTCTACATAGTTAAGAACCGACGACGGAGGATTACTTCTTGCTATGATTTAGTCTACATATGTATATTAAGTCCTAAATCCAAAAAATAAACTTCACAACGGTTAGATACTATGAGCGAATATGGCGGTTCAATGCCCGTAGAAACAAGGGGGCAGCAGGAAATTTACCTGCTAAGAGTTAATCCTCAAGAGCTGTAAATATACCCTAGGTATCTGCCGACACAAATACAAAGCCTAGGCGGAGAGCACCCCAAAAACTCAGATCCAAACATAAGGTTATATACTAAATATTCATAAAGACTACTTAGTTGTAAACCGATTCATCAATTAGCAATCAATAGTTTTCAACAAAGGTTATATACTAAATATTGATAAAATGTATTTAATTAGAAAAAAAAACAATATTCCACAAGGCTTGTTTTTGGTCCATTTGTGTCTACTCCATAGACTTAATTAGGTATATTATTCTATTGTAGTTGGGCAACTAAACTTTGTTTTATTTTGTTAAATAAAGTTTTTTTTCTTGACTTGTTATTCGTCAAGACTTTTATTTGTCCTTGTGTATTTACTAGATAGGTTTTATTCGGCATATTATTCTATATAGGCTATATTAGGCAGGGTATTCTACTCAAACTTGTGTACTTCTTCTTGATCCTTCTGTACATTGGCGTATATAAAAACAATTTCGGGGGGGGGCTGAGACCATTTCCAGGGTATGGAATACTAAATATTTAGAGCTTGGAATAGTTTTAGGCAACTAAAACGCTATTACACGTAAAATAAAATATGTTTTATGAACTAAGTGATCTTATTTAATTTGTTTTTAAGGGTTTTACGAGAAGTTTTTATCATCAATTCAAAATTTCGGGAGGGGCTGCAGCCCCCCCCCTCATATACGCGCATGCTTCTGTATCCTCTAGAAAGGCTTTATTAGGCATATTTTGTATTGATTTATAGAGCTTTGCTTTAGAATGAGAGCCAGATTCTGTAATTTCCGCTTCTGTGTAAAAGTTAGCTACTGTCGATGTCCCTGACGCCTTAATATCACTTTTATTCGAGATGTTCGAGAGGATTTTGACAATTTTCACGAGATATAAGAAAAAATAAGTTTATTTCTTTTCTAAGCTTATCAAATGGCACTAGGGACATGAACGGAACCGCGCTAAGATGCTGCAGTTCCTGCGAGTCGGACTTTTTTCGTACATAGCCACTGCGCATTCACTCCCTGACCGAATGCCACTGCCATACCCGAACGCCACTGTGCACGCTACTTCGCACGCGCGAAGGCCAGCGGACTGACTCTTTTTTGTAACGTTTTTCCCAGTTTGGTCATTTTTTTTTTCTTTTTTTTTTTTACGGCGCATCTACAAATCTTTGCTATTAGCGCCGGTTTATGCTAATATACACATTAGCAAAAATAGGGGGAAAACAGTTGACGGAAATGAAATGTCTAAATAATACATTTTTCAATAAAATAAACGATATATAGAAATAATGATATCAGTTGCTCTTTATTTGATGTTATTACAACGTTTTTTGGATAACTGAAGCATTCTCTGGAAATCGATTTTTTTTTAAGCCATGACACTATCGATTTTAAACAGCTGTTTTGTCAACTTTCGCCCTAGATTATCTGTTTAGACGTGGCTCTTCCTGGAGAGAGTCCTCCTTCAGGTCAGCTGAGGTTGAAGTGAAATGTACTTGTTTAAGTTGCTCCTGAAAAGGCGTCAAGTAGCACGAAACATGAAGAACACGTAATAAAAAGAAATAATAAGAAATTGAAGTATTTATAATATATATCCTTTTTCCAATTTTAAAATACATAGTTGAGAACAAGGGACAAAATATATACATTTACAGTAGACTCTCACTCGGTGTTCTCTTATCCGTCGCTCTCTCTAATCCCCTGGTCAAGAAGAGAAATGAGTGACAGATCACGGAACTCGCTGGAGCTAGACCTGCTCAAGGGTTCCTAGAAAACCTTCCCTTCCTAGCAAGCCAAAAATTTGTTTTGTAGTATTTCATTGAATGGAAGTCAAAGAAGGTATATATGTTTCGTTTTAGAGGCAGGAACTTGTGTTTGTACTAAGAAAATAAATATTTCTACTAAGGCACCTGCGGCTGGAACGTCTGATTTTAGCCAGAGTAGTAGATCGATCATTCAGCTCGAGTGAAATGCAAGATTTAATTTTTTTTTTTTTTCTTTTTTTAATTTTCCATGTTATGGCTACGATAAGTAAGAATGTAAGTCTGTCGATCCAGCAGAAGTAAAGAGCTCTTGATCAGCTCGATAAAAGGGTGACAATAGCCCCCTGAAAATGGTACTTATTATTATATCTTTAAATAATAAGGTCTTTCAAATACATAAGTGAATTCTCTGATCCAGAGTTTTCTCTAATACCCGGTACCGACGACGCCGGATTAGGGAATGTCTACTGTATATTTATAACAGGCGTAGATAAGTATTTTTTATCATGAAATATTCTTTTCAATAAAGGCTTTTATGGGTTTGAGGTGATGATAAAAATAAGGCGGTTTTTGAAAGATTGAATGTTATTTTTCGAACGCTCTTTATGTGCTAATGGTGTTTCTATTCTAAAATGAAAGTGCGGCCTTTTGTTATTGTTGTTTTCATAGATTATTTCATGGAAGAGGCCCTGACGTAATAATCAAGCTACTTCGGAGATAGGTATAAAAACAAAGAGGCCCGGATGAGTTGTAGCAGAACCTTATCAAGCTTCTTAAAGGCAGACAAAAGGGAGAGGGTTCTAGGAGCCATGATGGACTCGGCGAAGAATGTAGCCTTCAGATAGTACAGCTCTGATAGCTTTTCGAGGAAGTAGACGCACTCAGCGGGGACATTGTTTCTAGTGACCTCTTTTAGTTTAGGTTTCTTCCCTCCGTGTGGGGAGGAATAATCGTGCCGAAAATGTTGACGAGAAATGTGGACTTGTAACTCATTTCCTTTGTAATAATTACCAGTTATTGATTTATTTTAATAAGTTATACATTTATTACATATACCCATTAATTTATCTTACTCCTTTACATCAGTAATACTCAATTCAATTGCCGCCAAATTAAGAATTTCATTTCTCGCCCAACTCAATTTCCACGTCATCCGTGTAAATATGACATTTTCTTCTCAAAACTACTTGCTCAAGTTTTTACACACACACACACACACACACACACACACACACACACACACATATATATATATATACACACATAAGTATTATTTAAATTGGTCCCGAAAAAGACCATAAAGAGCAGATACTGCAGAGGTGTCTGTTTCTTCACCATACGGAAACATCCGGGGTTTCCTTCGCAGGTAACCATTAAAGGCTGGGCAACCCTAGGGATGGCTTGGGAAGACAAAATCTTTAGTGATCACCTGAGATACAAACTCGGATCTTCCAGAAGTGTATTCTCGCCCAGAAGTGTATATATATATATATATATATATATATATATATATACTCACACCCACATATATAAACTTCTTATTTTTTTAAACCTCCAACCTATATTCTTCTTCTTGTCACTGTAGGCAAATAGGTCATAAATAATGTTCTTCTGCAATTTCCTATAGCTGGGCCATGTTTGTTATATTGGACCTTTCTGGGCGCCTACCTACCCGGCGAATGGTGAGATACTTCCACGATTCCCTCAATTCTCTTCCTAAACCATGTTTCCTTTCTTCTCGCCTTTCAATGCCGTATACCTGGAGGTGGATGCCCTGAAGGTAAGGCTACTTATTATTATTTTCACAATATGTTTGGGTTGTACCCATATTTCATCATATTTTGTTCTTCGCTTGTATCGGAGCTCACCAGAGCAACCACATTCCCCCCCCCCCTAATAATATCCCACAGTTTATATTCAATGGAACGAAGCTAAAACTTTCCAGCCTTCAACGTATAAATATTAATACAACACCCTTTCATTCTACGTTTCTCGAGCAAATGGGGCGGAACATCTGTACTAAACTGAACGAAAAATGTTTCAAATTATAAAAAATATTTTTCTTCAGTCTTTTCTAGAGTAGAGGGTTTTATCGACGAACTAGCAAAATTCGTGACATAGATTTCTTGACATCGATCTCATGACATAGATCTCTTGACATTACAAGACATTAAAAGACTTACTTACACTAAAACTTTAAACAATTGGCAGCGATATTGGCATCTTACACGAGACTACAAACTCAGAGAAATTAAACAAACAGTTCAAGCTTGGTCATGAAGCTCACGGGATGTGAGTCGAGAAGAAGTCGTCTTATGTCGTAAAAGAATCGGATATACTTTACTCACACACTCGTTTTTAATGACTAAAACAGAAAACCCTACTTGCAGACAGTGTAACTTACCTCTAACAGTTATACACATATCGACAGAATGTAGAACACGTGATTACTTATAAATACCTCACGACATGACTGAACTTTTGAAAGAGGGTAGCCAATCGATAAACACTATTTTTCAACATCTAAAACACACACAGCTATACAACAAGATTTAATTTTAGACTCTAAAGTTACTTCCGATATCTGGTAGTATTGGAGAAAAGATAATTTTCATTATTTTTATTTGTTAATTTAAATTAATTTTATTTTAAAATTTGATCTTCACTTAATCTTGATTTATATGCATGATTGTATGAATACGTATGTATATACATGTGTATAACATGAATTACACATAGTGTATATAAAGCAATGTATTATGCATGTGTTGTGCACTTGCATATACATCTGTAATGTATATAGTAATGTTTTAATATATATATATATATATATATATATATATATATATATATATATATATTTTATAGTGGACATACTTATAACTGTTATATTAATTTGTAAAATACTTTTATTGTAAATTAATGTTTTAACTTTATATGAAATATCAATAAGAAATTTTAACAACTGTTTAATTATAAGAACATATTTGTAATTATCGAGTGAATCATCTGCGTTATGAAAGTCTTGATAATAAATAATAAGAAGTCCGTCACGCAGGAGCTGCATAACTAAGCACTTTCCTCAGAATTTGGGTAGTGTAGACTGCTTTCCAGAACAATTTGCTTAAAATATCCTACATAAATAAAATAAAAACATGAATAGTTCTCTTTTAAATTTGTAATGAGTAACTGATCAATTATTAATTTGCTTCCAGAGTTATGTTTACACATGGTACCTACTACACTACGTAATAAATACAAAAAACCTCATATTATCGTATTTTGATCTAACGCAGGAACAGGATACAGTCATTCTAGTGGTAGAAAGCGCTCCTGCGGCGGCTTTATGAAGTTACGTCTGGCGGGCTTTTCTATTGAAATATATTGAAAATTAAACCCCCCGCTTTCCGATTGACCGATTCAGCTCATTTTTACAACACTCTTTCTCATGAGTTACCCTCGACGTATACCGCGTTTCGTTACAATATAGCAGAAATTACGACCGGTATGAGTATATTAGGAATTTGGGTCCGGAGTAAACCCCCCCCCCTTCTAATGAACCGATTTAGTTTATTTTTACAACACATATTTACCTTTAGATTACCACTACGAATACTGAGTTTCGTAAAAATATACCAAAAATCACGGCTGGTAGTGGCGAATTGGTATTGTGGGTCCGGAGTAACCCCCCCCCCCTCCTAATGAACCGATTTAGTTTATTTTTACAACACATATTCACCTGTGGATTACCACTACGAATACTGAGTTTCGTCTAAATATACCAAAATTCACGGCTGGTAGTGGCGAATTGGTATTGTGGGTCCGGAGTAAACCCCCCCCCCTTCTAATGAACCGATTTAGTTCATTTTTATATCTCACTTTTCTCTCTATATTACTACTACGAATACCAAGTTTCGTTGAAATATAACAAATATTACGGCTGACATAGTCAAATTAGTGTTTTGGGTTCGGGGTAAACCCCCCCTTCCGGTGGACCGACTTTGGTGGTTAACGAACTCGTTCAATCGTTTGCTAATTGAATGCCATATACCAAGTTTCGTGTCGAAAAAACAAAAACTCTGGCCGCTATCGTGTTAACAGACATATATATATATATATATATATATATATATATATATATATATATATATATATATATATATATATATATGTATATATATATATATATATAAATTTTAACGGGGGTCATTTTCGGTGTCTACTAGGTAGGATCGATAAAGATTTGAAGAAATTTTTCAAAAATTCCGTCATGAGTCCAACCTCAATAGCTACTTTCCTTGGGAGGAAAGTGCTAAAAGGTTTTATCGACTGATAGAGACTACTACTTGAATTTTTCTCCAGCCCATTCTTGTTCAGTGTTCTTAATTGGCTCATCTATATATATATATATATATATATATATATATATATATATATATATATATATATAAATCACGTGTCTGTCTGTTTTTCTGTTTATTTATGTATTTGTTTGTTCCTTATACAAATCTACACCGTTTGTCCAATTTTGACCACGATACGAGAAATCTCCTAGGCTAGGTCAAAATAGCCAAATTTCAAAATTTGGCCAAACGGTCAAAAGTTTTGTTCATGAAAAATTGGTTACACTGAACCATTCAGATTGTGACGGCCATTTTGAATCGGCAACTACTGGCCTCAGTCGGCTATTGGATGAAGTGTTGTTGTGCTGGCCTCTGCCGGGAGGCATGGTAGGATCATTATGAACTAAAACAAATTCACATCGTTTGACCGTTTTTCGTAACTGGGTGTAGACAATTTTCGTAACTGGATATCAAGTAGATCTTGATACAGAGAGAGTCATAGACAGAAAGTAGATGTAGCATGGCACACTGGGTAACAACTAGTTAGAACATAAAATGCTTATCCTCCTGATTTATAACCCTTCGAATAGAAAGTAATAATAAGTCATATTATTATGCCATGAATGAAGCTAACACATACGAGCCATCAAGGACTGTTTCCTCCAGCTGAGATAGGTTTATTAAACTTTTATGATAGGTAATGTATTTGTTTTTTAAATGGATTTTTTTCAAGATATCCACCCTCTCTCAGTCGCTTTGGAGATTTTTAAGAACATATAAATTTGCTCATGTCTGTGATGAAATATTTCCCATTTATACTTCCTCGACTTTAAATTAAACCGAACTGTATCCATATTTAGTTTGGATAAAAGGCAAACGTTTGAAAGAAATAACTACTCAATACTGCGGTACTGAATTAACAAAAAATAAAATTTAGAATATATGATTTTTCTATAAATCGAATTAACATAGTACCTTGGAAGTGCTTTCATTGCATTTCTCACGTCTATAAATCTTAAAATATTGTATCTTGAACACTATTCGGGCAAAACGGTTGTTACTGCGATTTTGTTTGAGCGAAAAACGTCCAGAAACAGTGTTGATTTAGACATGACTGGCATTTATTTTCATAGGAACTTTTTTTTTGAAGACACTTTGGGTCTTTTTTTTAGAAATAGGTCATAAATAAAGTTCTTCTCTTCTTCATATGTTTTATTTACTCTTCCAGCTATTTGGCTATTCCTCAAAGAATCTTCCTATAATATTCTTCCAAAAACATTTCTTCACGCATCAAGCAATGTTTCCTCCAGCTTAAATAGTTTTTTTTAAACTTATGGCACAAACGTTTATGATAGGAATTTTAGTAGTGTTTTAGACGGGATTTTCAAATATAAACATATATAAGCGATAAAAACTACTCATGTCTGTTATAAACATTCTTACTTATACTGCCCCTCCTTCAAATATAACCGAAATTTATCTATATAATTTTCGATCAATGGCAAATGTTGAAAATATGTAAAGAGTATCCGCCGGTATGGAATTCCCAAAACCAAAATGTAAAGTTTCTCACTTTTCCTATTAAATATTTTAACTAGATTGGAAGTTTTAATTGAATTCCCACGCGTATAGATCTTGAAAAATTGTAGCTCAGACACTACAATTGCAAAAATGGTAGGCAGATACTACAATTTTATTTGTGCGAAATTTGAAGAAAAACAGTTTTCTTGTAGAGGTAACTGACGTTTATTTTTATAAGAACCATTTTTGAATACAGGGTTCCCTTCATAAATAAAGTCCCTCCCCTAGTCATATGTTTTAGTTAACCTGAGCGGATTCAAGCTATTCTTTTCCTCCCCAAAGGGTATTTCTTCCAAGATTGTTTGCCAAAATCTACTCGCAATATCCTTCTCTCTACGTTTGGCTTATTACTATTATTATATTTTCGTCCATTGTTGATCTCCAACCTATATTATTCTTCAGGTTTCTGTTTGCAACAGTGTATGGAAAAATAAGAATACCTGCAAGCCGTAGAGTAGAGAAGAAGGATATTATGAAGAGATTCTGATGAACAAGGTAAGAAGAAAAAACCTTTTAGGAGAAAGAGAATAGCTCCAAATTTGTCAGGTTAAATAAAACATATGACTAGGGGAGAGACTTTATTTATCGGTCAAACGATGTGAATTTGTTTTAGTTCATAATGATGCCCGGCAGAGGCCAGCACAACAACAATTAATCCAATAGCCGTCAGAGGCCAGTAGTTTTCGATTCAAAATGGCCGTCACAATCTGAATGGTTCAGTGTAGCCAATTTTTCTTCAACAAAACTTTTGACCGTTTGACCAAATTTTGAAATTTGACTATTTTGACCTAGCCTAGATATCCTAGGAGATAGCCTAGGAGATTTCTCGTATCATGGTAAAAATCGGTCAAACGGTGTAGATTTGTATAATGGAACAAACAAATAAATAAATAAACAGAAAAACAGACAGACACGTGATTTATATATATATATATATATATATATATATATATATATATATATATATATATATATAGATGAGCCAATTTTACTGATTTAAAATTGGCGGCAAACTGAACAAGAATGGGCTGGAGAAAAATTCAAGTAGTAGTCTCTATCAGTCGATAAAACCTTTTTCTTTTTTTTTATTTATTATCAAGACTTTCATAAAGCAGATGATTCGCTCGATAATTAAAAATGTATTCTTATAATTAAACAGTTGTTACAATTTCTTATTGATATTTCATATAAAGTTAAAACATTAATTTACAATAAAAGTATTTTACAAATTAATATAACAGTTATAAGTATGTCCACTATAATATATATATATATATATATATATATATATATATATATATATGTATATATATATATATATATATATATATATATATATATATAAAACATTACTATATACATTACAGATGTATATGCAAGTGCACAACACATGCATATACATTGCTTTATATACACTATGTGTAATTCATGTTATACACATGTATATACATACGTGTTCATACAATCATGCATATAAATCACGATTAAGTGAAGACCAAATTTTAAAATAAAATTAATTTAAATTAACAAATAATTAATGCTACCAGATATCGGAAGTAACTTTAGAGTCTAAAATTAAATCTTGTTGTATAGCTGTGTGTGTTTTAGATGTTGAAAAATAGTGTTTATCGATTGGCTACCCTCTTTCAAAAGTTCAGTCATGTCGTGAGGTATTTATAAGTAATCACGTGTTCTACATTCTGTCGATATGTGTATAACTGTTAGAGGTAAGTTACACTGTCTGCAAGTAGGGTTTTCTGTTTTAGTCATTAAAAACGAGTGTGTGAGTAAAGTGTGCCCGATTCTTTTACGACATAAGACAACTTCTTCTCGACTCACATCCCGTGAGCTTCATGACCAAGCTTGAACTGTTTGTTTAATTTCTCTGAGTTTGTTGTCTCGTGTAAGATGCCAATATCGCTGCCAATTGTTTAAAGTTTTAGTGTAAGTAAGTCTTTTAATGTCTTGTAATGTCAAGAGATCTATGTCATGAGATCGATGTCAAGAAATCTATGTACGAATTTTGCTAGTTCGTCGATAAAACCCTCTACTCTAGAAAAGACTGAAGAAAAATATTTTTTATAATTTGAAACATTTTTCGTTTAGTTTAGTTCAGATGTTCCGCCCCATTTGCTCGAGAAACGTAGAATGAAAGGGTGTTGTATTAATATTTATACGTTGAAGGCTGGAAAGTTTTAGCTTCGTTCCATTGAATATAAACTGTGGGATATTATTAGGGGGGGGGGGGGGGAATGTGGTTGCTCTGGTGAGCTCGGATAGAAGCGAAGAACAAAATATGATGAAATATGGGTACAACCCAAACATATTGTGAAAATAATAATAAGTAGCCTTACCTTCAGGGCATCCACCTCCAGGTATACGGCATTGAAAGGCGAGAAGAAAGGAAACATGGTTTAGGAAGAGAATTGAGGGAATCGTGGAAGTATCTCACCATTCGCCGGGTAGGTAGGCGTCCAGAAAGGTCCAATATAACAAACATGGGCCAGCTATAGGAATAATAATGCTAAGAACAACTTATAACGCCAAGGGAAGCGGAAAACAAACCATTAAAAGCCACTGGCATACATTCACATAACGAGAGTTGCTTGCGCATGGGCCGGCTATAGGAATAAGAATGGCGGACCAGGCTCTCCTGCCTAAGCACGAGGACCAGTGGTACCTAAATCACATACTCGGGATTCGTATAATATGTGTCGCGAAACATAAAATATTTGAATCCCTCTCAAAATTGATTGTAATTCTAACAATACTTAAACTTAATAATAATAAATAACAATGAAACCTTACAATAATTAATTTTAATTATGATTAAATACCACCAAAAATAACGCACATAAACTATTATGAGTTTCTTCTCGAAGGGTTATAAATCAGGAGGGTAAGCATTTTATAGAAACTTATTAAGATAACGCAGTTCTTCGAGTTCTTGTGACTAGAAATGTCTAGAATTTGTGCTAAAACTAAACTGGAATGTCCGGGAAAAACATTCTTGACAAAGTACCTAATAAAACCCTATACTCTATTCAGTTTTCAACACGAAATCTAAAAGTGTTGATGAAAACTATTTTTAATTAATTGAAGCAATTTTCGTCTGTTTTATTAGACATGTTCCGCTACATTGGCTCGAGGAATAATTTAGACTAAAAGGGTGTTGTATTTATAGAAGAGCTAATTCAAGATGTTTGGATGGTGGTATATTTAGATTCTTTATTTACTCTCCTCCCAATACGAAGCAAGCCAACGTCCGGAATTCTATAGAAATTGTATATTCAATGTTATTTCTGCGGATAAAATTTACTGTTAGTTATTTATTGCGTAGCAATTACTATTAACAGTACTTTAATATTTTATGTTATTTATTTTCAAAAAGCTTGTGCCACAGATAATGTGTAAACGGATCACATTACTCAGCAAGGCAGTGACTACAAATAACAAAAATAAAGCGTTTTGCTTTTTTATATTCGTTTAAACAGCTGGCTCAGTCATTAAAATATTATTATTTCCAATTTTCTCATAGATTTTTTAGTAAATAAGATTTTGAAGGCTGGCTACCATCCTTCTCTCCAGCCTTCAAAATCTTATTTACTAAAAAATCTTAGCTTTATCTAGGTCTAAACCCTTCTGTTTTTCCCGCGTTCTGACATCATTTTCATAGAATGATGATTAAGAATTATCCGCTTCTGTGTAAGTAGGCTACTGTCAGATTCCTGTGCTTCGTGGCGCCTAATATATCCCTTTTCATAGAGAGGTTTTTCGATTAGCTGTTGACATTTTTCACGAAATACTAAAAAAAAATTGTTCATTTCTATTCTAAGCTTCCCAAATGGCACTAGGATTAACTTTTTAGATATTCGGATGAATTCTTCAGGAAGGATAGAAAAAAGATCATAAAGAAGAAAAGGGATGAATATTGACGAATAACACTAGAAAACGCCATTTACGAAAAGCGTCAAATTGAGGTGTTGGAACACATTAAACTTCAAAAACGAATTAAACAGCACCCTCAAAACATTTATAAAAGAGAATATAAAACAGCGTTGGCCTCTTATGCTTTAAAATATAAACGTAATTTCGATTTTTAAAATATTAGCACAATGGGAAAAATAAAGAAATAAAATAAAAAGAATGATTAAGGAAATTATCCAAATCATAAATAATACAAAGCAAGTGACAAAAAAACAGTACTAAAACGTATAAATAAAATTTGTATTAATTTATTTGACGAAAATCAGAAAGAGGGTGTTTAATTTTTAAGACTATATTTCTTCTGGAGATTAATTTTAAACATATGGTGTATCGATTCTGGACCAGCTGATTACCTTCCACCAGATTAGATTCTTTCAGTCCAAGATCAGTTTGGACGTGGCTCTACTAAAGTAAGGTTCTCCTCCTCAAGTTGAGGGAGTAAGTTTATTTATTTAAATTTTAACGTCCATTTATTATTGACAGAGAATATTAGGACGAGTTATCTACAGGTTACCACCCTTCTCTAGCTAGGATAGGGCTGATTGCTTTTCTTTTTTCCAAAGAAAAGCCACCATCCCATAGTGAAAATCGAAAACACGACCTTTGGAGTGTTAAGCCTTAGCCTGGTGTAAGTTTATATATATATATATATATATATATATATATATATATATATATACTTTTTAGTGAAGAGTCTATTTTTTGACCGTCCGCCAATAAATAAAATTCCATGTTTTGATAATGATAATGAGGAAGAATGAAGGAGCTTTATAAAGAAGGAAATACCATTAGACTGATAAGAGGACCAATAAAAGAAAAAGTGTATGAAGAAAAAACAGCCAATATGTGTTGCTCTTGAATCTAGATAATCGATACAATTAGGAAGGCCTAATGTGGTGGCTCGACTATCGATACATCTCAGTAGAAGGACACATTCCATTCTATAGGCCTATAGATACCGTCTAGTTATGTCTCAGGGTATTAACTAAAAGCCTATGATTTATTAAACTATTTTCGTAGAATATATATATATATATATATATATATATATATATATACACACACACATACATGCATTGTACTCTACCCCTGAAATTACCTTGCAACAAGGAAGTGTTTAGATGAAGTTTTACTTTAATACTTAGCAAATTACCTCAACTGATGACCTGAGATTCCATTAAGGCTGGCAACACATAACCCCCTAGTTTGAAGAAAAACGGATGTGATTCATTCTCTTGAGAATTTACTACTTCAGGTCATTCACCGTCCTTTCCTCCGGCTATGCTTCAATTCACCAAGTAACGCTGCCTCTTGAAGGCAAGTAAAAGTACCCTAACAAATAAATAAAAGTACCCTAACCAGACGAGAACAAGTAATATTAACAAGACTACGTATTGGACATACTTTCCTGACACATTCTTACCTTTTGGACAGAACGGACAGACCAGTTTGTAAATATTGCAACACAACACTTACAGTAAAACACATATTGACAGAATGCAGGCAACGTAGTCATCTTGACATACCTCACGACATCCAGGAGCTCCTCACACTTGACAGTATATACATAAACATTATACTAACATATCTCCAACAAATTAATGTCTACAACAAAACTTAACATACCCGCAAATCAACAAAATTCAATAATACATACATGAATGAATATATATTCTATATATATATATATATATATATATATATATATATATATGTATGTATATATATATATATATATATATATATGTATGTATATATATATATATATATATATATATGTATGTATATATAAAGCTACGCCCAAAACACATTATGATTTATTTATATATATATATTTATTTTTTTCATTTATTTGTTTTCCCCCTTATTTCTCTTAAATGTTTCTCCTAGACTCACTCCTTATTTTCTGTTTGCTGTTGGTTTATTACCTTTTATAACTTTTGTTCTCTAGTACATGTTAGAATAAAAACTTCCATTTGCATGAGAATTACTGGACAATTTGTAAATATGTTAGAATTGAGCAGGCGATTCACCAAAGTTGCGAAGCCTTATCAATAAATAAATAAAGGCAAGAGATATCTCGGATACATTTTTTGAAATATTTTAAGTGAGTAATTAAAAAAAGTGTTGTCTTTTTCTTCAAAATATCATACCTTCCAGTTAATAGGAATAATAAGTGAATAAGTTGTATTTTTTTATTGTTTTAATCAGGGATCGAAAGAGTTATTTTTTTATTGAAAAAGTTAAAATTTAACTGTTAAAAAAACTTTTATTTTATAAGTTAACAAATACTGTTAAAAAAATTGTATTAAAAATTTTAAGAGTAAGAGTTCTGGAATTCTAAAATTAAGTACACGAAAATAAAAGTTAATGTAATACTTTTTTTTTTTTTTAATGTCAAATAAAAGTTTTTAGTATTTTAATCAAGAATTTTAGGGTTCTAAAATAACCCAGAAAGTTATTGTCAAACTTTTACTTTTTAAAAATGAAAAGAAAAATAAAAGTTTATAAAATACATTTCGTAAAATACATGTTAACAATTTTTTTCGACCTGTGGTTTGAATATAATTTTTTTATGATAATCACCAGACGAAGTTTTAGCCAGGATGTTTTTTTTATGAGGGTATTCGTACGTTACTAAAAAAGGAATTTAGTCAAATTAATTGCAGCGAGATGATTTTATTATGCACTAGAAATGCAGGATTTTAGCTGCTTCCTCCAGATTATCAGAAACTAAAATGTGCAGCCAGCACATGAGCGGAATTTGTATTTAACAGCACAACATAGACTTTCATTTAACAGTAATTTGAGTATTTTCAATTGTTTTTAACACTAAAATGAATATTTTATTAAAAAAGTTAAGCAAATACATATGTAATAGTGTTTTCCCAGAGCGAGCGTTTGTAAGGCGAAAGGACTAATTTCCGATTAGGATACTGTTTCCTCTGCATTTCAAACAATCTTTATTCAAGATTTAATTGGAATAGGTGTTTATAATTTTCATAAAAGATCTAAACAAAATAATAACTGTTTCTATTGCAAGCTTTACAAAATACTCTAGGAATATTTTCAATTACATTTAAGTGTAAAATTATATTTTAGTAAAACACGTTGATTCCGATGCATTTCAGTTGTTCCTTTAATGGACCTTTCTTAAGAATGTGGCAGAAGGATTAGGTATCATATCAACCAATGGATGTTGCTGGCATGTTTTATATAATTTTTAACAGTACAATTAGTTACAATAGTTTTTTTATATATATCTTCATATATATATCTTTGTACATATGTATATATATATATATATATATATATATCTTCATATATCTGGGAGCAAAAAACTATTGTATATATATATATATATATATATATATATATATATATATATATATAAATATACAAATGGAAATTGTACTGTTAAAAATAAAACGAAACATGTCAGAAACAATTTTATTTATTTTTGGTTGATTTCAAATGGATTGACCCTCAGATAATATCCGCTTACAGTCAGCTTCCTGTGATTTGTGACACCCTTTTCTTCGAGATGTTTTTCGAGTAGGTGTTGACGAAATATAAAAACAAATTCTTTACTCTTATTCTAAGCATTAGAAATGTCACTATGGAACAGTCCGGAAACGCGCTAGGATAACGCAGTTCCTGGGAGTAGGACTTCTTTATACTAGATACTAGATATGAGCCGTTCCAGGATATTATTGTCACCGTTCCAACTGCTCCAGTAACATGCCTGTCACGGTTCCAAAATACCGTTCCAGTTCCATTGCCGCTACGGCTTTGACTTGAAACCTTCAAAGTTAGATTACCCTTCCGAGCTAAACGGTAACGTTTAACGGGTATACCCCCCCCCCCCCCCCCCAATATCTAAATTGAATTTAATATTCTTTATATAACTAATTGCAAATTTGCATCTAGTAGGCACTAATTTTTCCTTCGTAAAGAATTCTTAGATCATACATTTTCAGGAGGAGAGCTTATTTATTTTTGAAATTTCGTTTTTAAAAACAAATGTTTGTGTACTAATCTTCCTATAATCGTAACAGGATGCTTGCTGCAGTTCCTAAGACGGCCGACCTGGATGTGTAATAAAATTACCCGTAACAAAGATTCCAAATTTCTTTTATTTTATTTTGATTTAAAACTTTCACTAAGTATGCGAGCAAATCACCTTGCTGTTGAAAATGTGTCTAAATAAATATTAAATTTCTCTAAATTCTTTGAGTTTTTAATTTCTTCCAGGCAGAAGTGTGATTACGGAACATGAACGCACGTTTCCCCTGCTAAAGAACCTGAACTGTGCTGTTTAACTATTAAGGTCGTTTTACCAAGTTATATTTACATCATGAGTAATTTTAAAGTCGAAGTGAAAACTTGTTGCATTACAGCAAGTTCTACTTTTACTTCTTACATGCCGGAAATTATAAAACAAGTATATTATGTAAAAAAATAGTGTATAGACGCAATTACAAGCAAAATGCATGGGGTTTACTTTGGTCGTCTTTCATTTCTGTATCTATTATAGAATAATAAGGATTCTCAAATTTATATACAGGGTGTCCCAGTCTTAAACCGACAGACACCGATGGGGAATAAAAAAAAGTCCGACTCGCAGGAACTTAGAATAGAAACAGTTATTACTTTGTTTAGATCATTCTTAATGTAAACACATATTCCAAACAATAGAAAGATTGTCTGCAAGGCACAAGAAACTATCCTAAGCGGAAATTACTCTTTCCGCCGGCCCAAGTTTCGCTCTAAAAAGACTCTACTACGATAATGTTTCTAATGTTCTTAACTTGCTTCACTAACATATCCATTTTAGTGTTAAATTCAATTAAAAATACTAAACTACTCATTTTACTGTTAAATGCAATTAAACAAACTAAAATTGTACAAGAAAATGAGAAAGTAGTGTTATTTTTTAATAAACTACGCAATGTACAACCACAAAATATAATTACATGTCTACTATAGCATTTGGCTGCGTGACTTCCAACAGGTAAAAGATCTGTCAGCTCTCCTAGGATGCATCTTGATTTACGAAGTACAATAAACGCCTACCTGAAGCCTGCCTAATACCTCGACCCGGGCAGATGTCTGACCCTACACGGAGAATGTTTACATTTTCAGCTTTTATTCCCCTACAGCAGGCAGCTAAACCTTTGCACTCATTGTCCGACTCGCAGGAACTGCGTCATCTTAAGACGTATCCGTTCTCATCCATAGTGTCAAATGGGAAGCTTAAAATAAAACTAAACTTTTTTTTTTATTATTATTATATATTTCATTAAATTGTTAACACCAACAGGCTAGAAGCGGAAATTCCTCAATCTAAAGCAAGACTCTCAAAGTCAATTCGAAACACAAACACGCTTCTCAATTACTTGTCATGTTTTATTGAAAGAAATGCAATATGAAAATAACGGCAACCAATTAAAAACTAAGGCAAACCGAGAAAAAAAAACTATTAAAAACTAAGGTGAACAGAGGCAAAAAAAAAAAGAAGAGAAATAGATACAGTTATTAGTTTGTTTTGATCTTTCGTAAAATTCCCCATTTTTTTATCTTGTTTTACTAGAATATTCGTTTTGCAGTAGTTTTGTTTGTTTGTTTTTTTGTTTTTTTTTTGGTGCATCGGCTGCTCAGGCTATTAGCAGTTTACTGGTAAATGCAAAACAAAAACAAAAAAAAAAACACAATTAAAAAGTGAGGTAAATAGAGAAAAACAATATTCACAAGGCGTCTTCAAATCTCTCTCTTGGAAAGCTATATTTATAACAATATTTTTTTTCTCATTTTACTTATCCTGTTTTATTGACAAATACATTCTCCTACTAGAAGCAATAAAAAAAAATAACAAGAAATAAAAACAGATGAAAAAAAACGTTCAAATATACGAAATCAATTATCGTTTATCAAACTTCTAAGTTTTATGCACTTATTTCTCCGATTGACATCGCTTAATCAAAACTTTCTTTAGAACCTTTTTTGTAGAGCATTTAGTAAGCTTTCGAATGGTAACCTTCCGCTTGCCAAGATTCTCAACCGTTTTCGAGATATTAATGAAAGTCCGGCGTTAATAGCTAAATTGTTAATACGCCGTTAAACACACAAAAAAATAAATTAATGAAAGTGGGGTCTCCCGTGGTCTAGTGGCTAGCGTCTTGGATTCATAAGCGGGAGATGGTGGGTTCGATCCCCACCGGCAGCAGGAATTTTCTCATCCAAGGAGAAAATTCCTCGCTGCACCCTGAATGTCGGCGCTAATGGCCTTGATGTAGATGCGCCGTACAAAGAAGAATTAATGAAAGTATACGAAGTTCCCAAAACATTTCATGTCTGTTAATAAAATATTTTATTCTAACCCTTCCTTATCTTCAAACGTAACCAAAATTTTAACATAATAGTTTTGATGAAATTCGAACATGCAGAAAATGTTTCAACTGAATTCCATGATTTTAAGTACCCTAACCAAAAACGTTATTCAACAACTCCAATTTCATTTGGAAATGTTTCCAATTTTCTCGAAAACGGTTAAAGCTATCACATTAAAAATGGTTTCATTCGTTTTCCAAGGCCAAGAAACCTATAAAACGAGTACTTGCAAGCATATGAAGTAAGCATGTTCCGGTGGGCGGATTCTGCTGGTTAACGAACTCGACCTTTCAAATTAGACGAAAGATTTTTGTACCAAATTTCATCAAAATCGGACCATTATTGTGGCCAGGGAAGAGCGAACAGACAAATATATATATATATATATATATATATATATATATATATACATATATATACATATATATATGATTACAATTTTTAACCACCGTTATTTTCGTTCTCTAGGGGTTCTGATACGTTAGATTTTCTATTCGGCACTTCCGGATTGTTTCATGAGGTCAACCTTATAAGCGGGGTTCCTCCCTATGAAGGGAGGGAGGAACCGCGCTAAAGACTAAGTCAAGAAGACCGTTCGCGATTTTCTCGTTTTCGCTTCGTTTTCGAGAAAAACGCAACAAAAAAAAACGTGCTTATAAGCTGTAGCTTATTAAATTATCTTTAAGATGAGACCAAGTTCATCGTCTTAGCTTAAATATTATACGAGATAATCGTGTTTGAATAACCCATGCGATGTCTAGCGTCTAATTGAGGCGTTCAATTTAGATCGGATACTAATTTGTACAGAAATGAGAATTTTTTATACCCAATTCTTTCGTTAAGTAATAAATGAGAATTTGTCAAAAAACAAAAAAAAAAAAGTTCCAGTGTTTGCGTTCCAGGCGCAGGCGGATAAAAAAAATGGAACTCTCAATGGAACAAAATGTCCTTCCGATGGGATATTCAAACACGTAAATATCCAAGCTAAGAGTTAGACATATTTTGATCCGAGGAAGCGTTTTTTTTTATTATTATTTTTTTGAAAAATTCTCACATATTTCTTAACGAAAGAATTGTGTACAAAAAATTCTAATTTCTGTACAAATTAGTATCCAATCTAAATTGAACGCCTCAATTAGACGCAAGACGATAGACAATGTCCATCCGATGGCTTATTCAAACACGATTATCTCGTAAAATATTCGCTGAACTTGGTCTCATCTTATTTATTTGTCAAAAAAAAAACGTTTTTTTTCGCGTTTTTATCAAAAACGAAGCGAAAACGAGAAAATCGCCAAAGTACTTTTTGACTTAGTTTTTTGATTCCCCATCGATATACGATGTCTATCAGTTTAAGACTGGGACACCCGGTGTATTAAAAAAAAAAATGACTTTTAGCCAAAACACCATGAAGAAATTTGGTGTGTTGATTACTTGTTATAAAAAGAGTATTTTGTACTATTTTTTTTCGTTCAGTCCTTCTTGAGATATACCCATTCAAAAACCGACGATTTTGAAGATATTGCGATTTTGGAAGACCTGTAAAACCAGAAGGAGACATCCAAAAGGTATAATTTTTTTTTTCAGTCAGGGTGTCAGTTATATCTTTAAGGGAGGGGGGGGGTGTAAAATATTAAATATGTGTATCCATTCGTCTTTAAAGAAAATCTTATAAATACAAGGTTTCTCCACTTTTTTTTACGATTTTTAGTTTAATTTTAGGCACTTTCCTGGATACCTAGCAACTTTTTGATAATAACCTTATTTGTAGATAGTTTCGTGTAGAATGTGAACAAGCGGTAATAAGTTTCACATATTGTACATGTACAATGTGTTATGTATAAGAACCTAATAAGTAATGTATACTGTATAATATATAAGAACAACAAACAGAAATATGGGAGAGGCATAAACAGATTCTGGGGCGTAACTCGCCCAAATAAATTTACATCCTACCCTGCCCTTATAGTCGGAGAACTGGTAACGCACTTTTCATGAAGTGTTTTATGCACATTGAAATTTTGCTATAATGTACCTCTTGGGTTGATAAGAAGGTAAGTATGTGTTTCCTGGACATACCTTGGTGCACCAGGTACTGCGCATAGGGGAAAGGTGCAAAACAATATTGCCTAAAAGTAGAGTTTTATTCAGAAGCCAACTATTATTAATAAAAAAATTGCAAATTAAGGCAATTTTTAAATTAATAATAAATAAGGCAGGTACTTTTAAGAGGGTTAAAATTTAAATTAAAAAGAAAAAACCAAAGTACCTAGTTTTTATTTTTAATATTAAATGAATTGCTTTATTCACTGGCAGACACTTTTGTGGGGTTTAATTCCAGGAAACATAAAAATAAATGTTGGTATGATAGACTGCAATACACTGCGCGTAACCGTAAGAGTGAATGACAGCACCGCGCAGTTGTGGTTATTCTCTGCGCTCTCATTGGCTCATATGATCTTGTACAGCTGTTCCGGTTTAAATGGCAGCGCGAATAAAACTCTCATTTAATATGAGAATAAAAACCATTAAGTTTTTTACGTGTTATACCCCTTAAATGTGTCTGCCATATTTATTATTCATTGTAAAATTGTCTTAATTTTACATTAAAGATAGTTGGCTTCTGATTAAAACTCTATTTTTGGGAAATTTTTTTTTGCACCTTTCCCCTATGCGCAGTACCTGGAGTTCCAAGGTATATCCAGGAAACACATATTTACCTTCTTATCTACCCAAGAAGTATACTATAGCAAAATTTGAAGGTACCTAAAACACTTCATGAACCGTGCGGTTACTGGCTCTTATGGACTATTATATTATATTTATGAGTATCAGTGATATTACGATTACCATTACTGGAATGATTATTATTACTACTAGTGATGTGATGATATCACTATTTTAGGTAATATAAGAAATGAATCATGTTATTTATTTGAAGGGTTTCGTTAGGAGTCCTACGTCTATATCCAAATTCCTTATCAGGTTGATAGTAGTAAGTACACGTGGGCTAGAAGCGGAGAGACAGGTGTTAGGAGGAGGCGAGGAGTGGTGGGGATATCTCTAGCCATGGAGGGGAAGGCCAGTCTCTTCTCGGTCTCTGAACCGCTGGGATCGGGAGCATGTACGTCTGAGTAGATAGATAACATTGCCGGCAAGTCAACGCGGACCTAGTACAATTACCACGGCCTGTGTTAGCTCTTCGGCATCGAGTTGGTCGGCGAGCAGGAGTCCTGTTTTCCGACTCAGTGGGGGGCCATTTCTAGGAGGGGCTGTGACAACACGTTTACGGTTACGTCAGGCCACCTTGGGGAGGCTTAAGGATTAGTGAGGTAGGTCAGTGAGTCATTTATACTTTCTGTTTTATTTTTAAAGGGCTTACATAGTTAAGATGAGCCTTCCGCTCGGGCTGCCCTACCCTCCTTATTCAAACGTCTTATCTGCTTTTAAGCTTGACAGTTTGACATGTTTATTAACTCTAATCAAAAACAAACAAAATACGCAATAAAACGTGTGCAATAAAGTTAATTTAAAATCAAGCATATATATGGGTTATAAATAATAACTAGAATATTATAATCTTCTTTGTATTATTTTTGACAATAAGAAACTTCCAGTATAATTATTATGTAAATTTAAACCTTTCATTAAGTCAATAATATTTAAATAATCCCGCAGAAATTTGTAGTAATATATTTTGAAAAGATACCTAGCATATGTCAATTCACCGAACACAATTTTTCTTCCCGATTCCATTTAATTTTTCTAATTTTTTTAATATATCTACAAAGAAAGCAATTACAGAGAATGCCAGTGAATGTACGACAGAAAAATAATTATACAATAATAATAATAAGTCAATAATTACTCAGTAATTAATAAACTGTGTTTTCATTTTAATTATTTCCCTGACAGAAAGCATACAACTTAATAATCGTGGATATGTGCATTTCTATTTTAGAGATTTTTTTAAACGTTATTCTCTATTATATATAAACTACATAGAAAAAAAATCAAGGAAAAAGAGTGTCATCTTAGCGTTTTTCCAAATTAATTCTTTCTCTAGTGACAATAGGAAAGGTTTGTTGTTGTGATAGGTTTTTAGAAACTTGCTATTTTTGTTAATATCTTATACTTACTAAATTGCTTTAATTTCAAGCAAATTTATTTGGAAAGCTCCATGATATGCGACATCATTGGCATGAATGACTGTAATTGAAATTTACGCCTAAATATTTTGTGGATTTTTTATTTAAATTTGGTCGTTTCCGCGCACGATAATTTATCAACTGTTTTCCTCATATTTAACGTAATATACGAAATATCTAAGATATCACGAGTGTAATAATAAAATACGTTTTGTTAAACACTCTAATCAAAGGTTTCCAGATTTGTACATAATTTAGCTTAAATTTATATGAAAATTGCGAATGGAATTACCGGGAAATGAAAATCTACTTTTATTTCCCTCTAATGTGCTTAAATATATTGCCTTGACAGAGGTTTAATTTGAATCCCCGCGTCAAATTGATTATCAACAGTGGACTCGGGGAGCTATAAGGAGAGATAAGATTTGACATGTGTAACAGAATGAAACCACATTTATTGTGACAACTTCAGCAGTTTCGTACAAAGGTATAATAACATAAAATTTTGTTTTTGTTTAAGGTTTTGAATTAGTATAAATATTAACAAAAAAAATTAATTAAATAATTTTGGAATTTTCTTATATTTTCTTAAAAATACTGAAAACGGTAGCGAAATCATGTGTAACGGAAAGGATCATTCAAAATCCACCTTTGTCGGGAGGCCAAAACTGGGTTCATTCGATATGATAACAGTAAGATGACGTATATATATATTTGCAATTGGAATGGCTCTGAACATTCTCTGATGTCTCCCTAATGCAACAGGCTTCCCACCAATCAGAATTGTTTCTGGCGCCAAAACTACGGTGAAAATGTATTGAAAAGAATAGGCATCCAAATATTCATTTCTTTGGGCGGGAAATAGAACGTGACAGGTATGAGATTTATGTGTTTTTCAACTTCTTTTGTGAGGAGGAAGGAAAAACAATTGGATTAAGATAACGTTACAAATACTGAAGTGCTGTAGATAATAAATTAACTTACTAAATGACAAAATGATTGCAAAACAAAATCTATTTAAAAAATATATGTTTATTTTTCCAATTTCTCTGCCCTAAACACTTAAAATATATTGAACGTCATTTAACTTAACAATTATTGTTTTAAATGTTATTACTTTTGGCGCTACTGGCCTCAAAGGGCGACACGCCTTGAACTCAACCAAAAAAAAAAAGGAACGTTAATATTTTTAAATTACATATATCATACATTTAATTAAACGCTTTTACCTAGTCATAATTACGTTACTAAATTTTAATGAATTGTAGATCCCTCTTTAGAATATTATAAAATAAATTGAAATCTATCTGGGAGAGGAAAGACAAACCAAAACTCCCCTTCTCTGCAAATCGCTATCTATTAATCAATTAATTAATATATATATATATATATATATATATATATATATATATATATATATATATATATATATAAATAATGTATAAAAAATATTGCCTTTATGCTGACGACCTACTCATCTACAACATTACACACATCAGAACAAAATATACAAAACACAATATATGAATTAGAAATGTGGGGTTATAGAACAGGATTTAAATAATCAGTAGAAAAAACGAAGAGTATTGCTTTCTCAAGAAAAAGAGCAACTCCTGTCCCTCACATTACATTAAATCACTTACCCATTAAGTACTCAAAGCGAAACACTAACATTTCTTGGCATGACGCTAGACAAAAAACTAACATGGTTGCCCCATCTGAAAGAGCTTGTTAATAAATGCAAAAAGTCATTGAATTTATTAAGGATTCTTATTACTACAAAATGGGGAGCTCACAAATGGACGATGCTTGCATTCTTTCGATCGTTTACCAGGTCTCTTCTGGATTATGGATGTATAGCTTATTCATCTGCCAGCAAGACCATGCTTAAACTATTAGGCACTATACACTATACAGCCTTAAGGTTAGCATCAGGTGCCTTCAGATCAAGCCAAGTTGAGAGCTTATGTGCTGAAACGGGAGAACCACCACTGCAGTATCGGCGGAGAATAATTGCCTTAAAGTTTATTATTAAAGCAAAGTCTCTTGGGACTCCATGTGTAACAGAATTTCTCATTAATGAATATTCTGAACAATATAATCGTACAAATCCTAAAAAGAAACCATTAATAATTAGAACACACGAAGATACAAACCAAGCAATGGCACAAACTTTACTTTACCCTAAACATCATCACATTTACATACCCCCATGGGAAGTGAAGAACTTAACCATTGGCCTAACATTGACTAAATACAAAAAAAAAAAAAAAAAAAAAAAAAAAAAAAAAAAAAAAAAAAAAAAAAAACAGATCCCATTGCTTCTAACGCGTATAACAAAATATTTAACTCCATCGTACGAGAAAGACCTGACAGTAAATACATATTCACGGACGTATCAAAAACACAAACTGGAACAGGTGCAGCAGCAATAATTAATGGCGTTGTTCATGCAATCAGACTACCCGACCATACTTCAGTATATTCCGCAGAGCTGCATGCCATTCTTCTCGCACTGACTAACATCCACAACTCAACTACTAACGATCTTACAATTTGCACGGACTCACAGAGTTCTTTACTTTCCATGGGAAACATACACAGCACGAATCTAGGCGCACGGTAGTGCGCCAGGCCAAGTTCCGGCCTAAGCATACTGTGTGTATATTACAGGAGGTCTTAGAGCTGATTTTTACCCTCTCATAACTTTCAACTAGGAAAAGATAAAGTTATGAAACTTTACACAGGTATTATACTACTAGATGTTAGTAAAACTGGAAATTTTCATAATTCTACATTGTATAGTTTCTGAGATATAAGCGATCGAAAATCGGGATTTATAGGACTCACTCACTCACTGACTCATCAAAATTATTTGGCACTTCCAATGATGCTAGAGACTTGAAATTTTGCATGACGATAGATATTAAGGTGTTATTAAAGGAAAAAATCGAAAATTCCTGAAAAGTTGTGTTTGACTCCGCTTCCAGGGCGGGGGCGTGCCAGTTTTGTACTTCCTTCGGAAACCCGTCATTCTGTCCAAAACCCATGATGTGGGGTATCAAATGAATCGTCTCGGTATGAAGAACCTATATTTGATGTTTTAAGAAACAATTAGACGCATATAGGCTCGGTCAAAATCTTATATACAAATAATGTAGTTAGAAATTTGATGATAAGAGAATCCCAAAAAAAAACATAAATGTGAAATAGAGGCCAAGTTCCTCCCCCCACAAAGAAACACTCCCTTCCCCAAAAATATCCCCTCCTAAAACCCCCCCCCAAAACGCCTTACCATCCTACACTCCAAAAACTTAGTATGAGTTAGTGTTTTAAGTGCACCATCTTTTCAACCAAAAATATTTGCCAATACAAGAGATGATACAAGAAAGAAATGTCCAATTTCATTACTTGGAAGACCTCATAGTTACTTACTAAGAACAGTAAAGACACTTCAACTGACCTTTAAAAACAACAATAAAAATACTTATATCCAGTTACTAAAATATCACTTTCCTCGACCAGGTATGTTCTTAAACTTGGCAATGTTTTATTTGTGCCGAAATTATCTTTTGAGAGAAAACTAAACATTGCCAAGTTTAAGAATATACCTGGTTGATGAAAGTGATATTTTAGTAACTGGATATAAGTATTTTTATTGTTGTTTTTAAAGGTCAGTTGAAGCGTCTTTACTGTTTTTAGTAAGTAACTATGAGGTCTTCTAAGTAATGAAATTGGACATTTCTTTCTTGTATCACCTCTTGTATTGGCAAATATTTTTGGTTGAAAAGATGGTGCACTTAAAACACTAACTCATACTAATTTTTTGGAGTGTAGGATGGTAAGGCGTTTTGGGGGGGTTTTAGGAGGGGATATTTTTGGGGAAGGGAGTGTTTCTTTGTGGGGGAGGAACTTTGCCTCTATTTCACATTTATGTTTTTTTTGGGGATTCTCTTATCATCAAATTTCTAACTACATTATTTCAATTACAAAGTCAACACATACCATACATATCACGATGTTCTGGCTACCTGGTCACGTTGGTATACCACAAAGTACACATACAAGCAAAATTAGCAACACAGAGACCCTCAACAGACGTAGAAACCATAACTTCATCAGATTTATGTATCAGAGCTCAACAGATTGCATGTTCTTATTTATTTAAATTTTAACGTCCATTATTATTAACTGAGAATTTTAGGACCCTGTTCTAGCCAGGATAGGGCTGATGCCTTTTCTTTTTTCTAAAGAAAATCCAGCACCCCAAGTGGGAAAGTGAATTTGAACTTTAATACCATTCCATAAAGTTTGAGTGTTAGTGGAGTGGTTCTGGGAAGGCAAAACAATTGAGTGACGTTAGCATCGTGTAAATATTAATGTCAATATTTATACGATGGTAACATTACTCTAAAACAAATTGTCTATGGTAAAATGTAAATTGTCTGTGGTAAAGTGTCACTTGAAATGTAAACATCTCTTTGCTGTGCATCTATAATATTACTAAATCTAAAAGCCACAAATTTCTATGAAATTACAAAAGTGGTTGTGGTATGTATCTAAAAAAACCCATGTTTCTCGCGTGGTCAATTGTATGTTGCCTGTTCCCGTGTTAGAAAACCATCTGCTCTGTGTGTTTACGCGCCAGGTAATCAAACAAAAAATATCGTGTACCATAAAGTACTACAATAAAAATGAAACTTAATTTAGAATAAG
Organism: Gonocerus acuteangulatus; assembly: GCA_946811695.1. Classification (NCBI taxonomy): domain Eukaryota; kingdom Metazoa; phylum Arthropoda; class Insecta; order Hemiptera; family Coreidae; genus Gonocerus; species Gonocerus acuteangulatus. The sequence continues at coordinate 114,893,015 of OX328123.1, read as the reverse complement.
TACAAATAAAATGAAATATATTAAGTAGATATCATAATAAGAAATCTGAAATTGTAATTTTCATTGTGATTTTTTAGTGACTATTAAAATAATTTTAAGTGTTTTATCATTTTTATTTTTTGACATAATTGTTGAATTATTAACTTTCTTAATGACCCGGTGTCCCGAATAGCAGAATAAGTATTAAAGAAAAAAAATTAAAGAATCGACTGTTATGCGGTACGAAGTTCGCCGGGTCAGGTAGTGTGTATATATATATATATACACACACACAGGAAGGTGAGATCAGTAAAATACTGAGTTTGTGTAGTATTCAAACATGTATGTGAACAAGAAAAGAAATGGATGGAAACAAAATTTAATGCTAAGGATATTGGGTTAAAGCTAACTTACTTTTAGCGCATTCTCTTTCTTTATATATATATATATATATATATATATATATATATATATATATATAATAGGCTCATTCAATTTTTCATGAATATGAAGATGGTCAGAATCTGACCGAAACAATTTGAATATCCTATATACTTAAAGAAATAAAAAATACTAGTACTGAATTAATACCCCTTTTCAATAAAAAATCAATCAGCAATATTTTTTATTTATATTACAAATGATTTATTTAATAATGATATTATTTTAGGGCAGGTTACCATTGCTGTGGAGCTCTTAAAGTTAATAAATAATAATGATATACAAATTATCTAGGTTAAATGTCTTTACCTGAAATTTGTATATGAATCGATAATACATGAACGAAATAGTATTTTAGATAACATATTCATTTTTCCTATCTAACGGGAGAATCTCGTTATCTTATCAATTTTCCTGTGTTGATAACACGTTTTTTGGTGCTTTAGAGACCGTCTAAGAAGATAGAAGCTACTCAAGAAGAAAATAAAACATCCCGACTCTCAGGTACATAGCGCGTTCCCATGACAACCTTATCAGCAGGGTCATTGTAAAGCATTGGTCAGTAACCCTATACATTTTGTTAGAGGACTTCATAGTTAACATTGGTACTCTGATGTAATGACAAATTCATTCGCTAGTATCCAACCTTTTCGAAGCTTTTTTCGCGTTTGTATCAGGATTTAATAATTACAAGGAAATTTATTACGGAACTATTCTGGTAGACTATTTAAGAAGCTTTCAAATGATAAAATAAAATTGGATTTTAAAGTAATGTTTAAAATTGTTAGCGATAGATATCAGACATGAAATAATACGATAATATTATTATAATACAATTTATTAAAATAACAAAATTTAAATGAATAAAAAATCGAGACAACATTATAATTAAATCGTGAAATTTGGATTATTGCAAACTACGAAAATAAGATAGCGACACGAAATCAATGAGCCACTTGAGCTTGAATTTGGGAAACTAATCCATCGATGTTTGGATTAATTCACTGATACAAAGACTTAAAGAATTTTCCAAATTATTGTCAGCCTTGTACGATGTTTTCATTTATTAACTTTCATCATTCAAAATAACTGTCAAAATCAAAAATCAATCTTCTTGTGAATTTTTTAAGCTGAGGAAAATGGTCTTCTTCGAGGTATTTTTTGTAGAAATTTTAATTGTTTTCTTTTTTTTTTCAAAATGTCTTGCGGGTCGGATGAAATCTTCTAGTGGGCCGGATCAGACTCGCGGGCCGGTTGTTGTACATGTATGGTTTAGATCATAGATTCCCAAAATTTTATAAACTATCGCCCTCTTCACAAGAAAAACACATTTCGACTTGCACATTCTCAATTGCATTTATATTATGTATGTGATTATGAGCGTGATTTCGGATTTTCATTAGTATTAGGTATTATTTTTATTTATTACATACAGGAATTCTAAATATTTACAGATTTTTTAAAATAGCTTTTATAGGTGCTTTACTTAGGATTTGCTAATATATGATTCCGCATTTAAATTTACCCAATGGAGAATAATTTAATTTACCCAATTTTTTACGCCATTCACACCACTAAGGTTTGACTGTCAGTGTAATTATACAGAGAAATTATAGTTTTCTGGTTACCAATTATATATTAACATTTTGAATGAGAATTGCAGTTTTTTTAACAAAATGTAATATAAAAAGCGTGTGTTGTCGAGAAAAGGTGTGTGACGAAACAGCCCAGGTCAGCTGGCCTTTTCTCTTTCGTAGCGACTATACGCAATACGCTCTCTCTTTCTTTGACATTTACAGTCTAGTTTCAAACATACATTCGCTTTCCTTATCAATCAGAAGTTTAATTCAAATATATTTGAACATCAATTTTAACAAAATATGAAGGAAAGTAGAAGTTAAAGTTGCCTCTACGAAAGAACTTTTGATACATTTCATCAAATCTTCAGCAATTTGATCCATAGATATTAAGAATTACACCCTAATTTGTTTTATTTAACAACGACACGAATGTATATCGTCGATACAAATGCAAAGTATCGAATGTGAAATTTACCTCTTTACAGAGTGAATGAACTTTTATTCATTACTTTGCTTTTAGACAGTCAAATAGTCGGCAGATTCAGTGACAGTGGATACTCTCCCCTTTCACTGAGTGAACTTAGATTCGGGAGTTTTCCGTCCATAAGTCCAACAGCAATCAGTAAAGATGGAACATAAAAAATACGTTTTTTTCACATTCGATACTATGCATTTGTATCGACGATATATCATGCTATTCTAATAAGAAAGATATTTATTAAAAATACCTTTGATGCGCTCAACGCACTAATCATAATCGAAAAGAGCTAATCGCACATTTGAGGGATCTTAAATGCTAATAAATAAATATTATTATTTAAATGTTAACGTCCATTCTTATTAACTACGAATTTTGGGACGGGTTATCTATAGGTTACCAATCTTTTCTAGCCAGGATAGGACTGATGCATTTTCTTTTTTCTAAAGAAAAGCCACCACCCCATAGTGGGAATCGAACTCACGGCCCTTGGCACAGAGTGTTAAGTGCTCATGCCTTAACACTCTAGGGCACCTCGCCTCCTGTCTTCTTTTAAATATTTCTAATTCACTTCGTGAGGTACGTAACTTTTTTTCAGCGAGTCTATCGCTGAACAATTCTACCATCTTTAAGTGGCGAAACCCGCATCTCCTAAGTGACCATCCTTACAGTCAATCCATCTAGCTACTGGGAGACTAATCAATCTTCCTGAATACAATAACAAAATAAATTGTATGCATGTTAAGTGCAATTAGTGCGTCATATGCATCTCCATGCACAAGTAGGCCATCTTGGGATGACTCTTATGGTGGCCAAGCACGTTCAGTTCAAAGTTCAAGGTAGAGACTGCACAGTTTGGCCTAATTGCACAGTCCAGTTATAGTAGACCCACTGAATGTGAAGCAAATATCCTCTTGCCCAGACACATCAGGCCTTGCGTGCACAGTGGCCTCATTGGACTGTAGGGATAATCTATTTTTTTATCACTCTTTTTCGATGGCCTTTACATTTTAACTCGGACCTGAAGGATGTCCCATATGGAGTGACGAATATCTGAAGATTTAGACTACCCATGTATGGGCACCCTTATAGAATGAACCGTTCTGAACTAAACGCCTACAGAAGCAAATGTACCCATTAAAATAGACTCTATAAATAAATCTTTTGATCCCTGTCTGTACAAAGGATATTCCCTAAAGAAATTCTATGTTTGTTATACAATTGACTGCAACAAGGTTGTGAATTAAATGTCTATATTCGTTTGCCAAATCACCATATCTTGATGAGTTCGCTTTTCTTCTGTCAATTAACTCCTTCAAGTTTACTTAATTCAACCAACTGCTATTAAATGCTAATTATTATTGTTATGGGTAATTGCTTATTATATTGGCAATTCCTTGCAAGTTACGAGTAAAACACTTTGCGCGAGAGTTATCATCCTGACATGAGTATGTAATTAATCAGCAATGATATGTATTCTGTAAGGCGTATTTCTGTTTACGTCTGCGGTTATCGGTCACTAACTCTTATTGCGATAGTGAAAATAGACCATGAAGATAAGAGTAAATGGTCTCTTTTCTCTCAACAGGACCTTCTCATTCAGCACCTCTTGATCTGATAAATTATCTTATCAAAGCTGCTAATATATATGCCGCTCACGTAGCAGCGTGGAAAAGTTACCTTGGCTACAGCATGTAGCACGAGAAGTCCTAATGTTAAATGAATGAAGGGAGAGAGATATACGAGTCAGGCTTTGTGTTTGACAAGCAGTTGGTTACACAACCTGTTGCTATCCGGTATTTTGCTTCGTCTTGTGACAAGTATGTCATCAACGTACATATTCTCGTATCTCTGGAATCATAAGACAATGATGGATACAAATTTAGTGATAATTTTTAATTTTTTATTTTAACCAGGTACGCGCATTCATAATGACTTAACTACCGGAAAGCCTTGCACCAAAGAAAACCGAAAATGTGACACCAAATTAACGCGCTTACTTCTGAACACGTCCGGTCTGTCAGTCTCTACGACACGTCCATCGTCGATTTGTGTGACTGTACAGTCCTTTTCTGCCTGCCAAACCAAAAGGATGAACATATGTTGTAAAAAAAAAAACAAAATCAAAATAAGTCTATTAGAAGTTGTCGTTCAGTCTGGAATTATATAAAAATTAAGCTGTTCAATATCAATATAAAATACCAAAGCTTTTTAAGTATATTTTGTAAATACATAGGTGTTTCGTGTGAATTATTCAGGGATGCAGCGTAAACAACATACTTTTCCGAGGAATGTGCAGGAGTTAAGCAGCTCCTGTTTTAAGGACTTGGTAATATTAAAGTTTATTATAAGCTAACCCTTCAGGAATGTAGCGACATTTTTGGGATCCAGAAGGTAGGATCCATGAACATTCCAAGAAATTGTTCAAAGAATCTTTCATTATTGCAACCTCAATGCCTCACAAAGTTCTAAATGTCTACATGTTTCTTTAATTGGTTTTATTTGAACAAACGATTTAGATTTAGATTTATACTATTTAGTGCTGTTTTAAATTCGTGAAATTGAAATACTTTTATTTTTACTGAAATTGTTGTTACCTTTGCTTCTTTATTAGCGCTTTTTCTCTCTCTTTCCAAATGGAGCAAGCCCGCTCATGATGTTGATCTCTTGACGCAATCCTGAAGTCCTGAATAAAATATTTCACGTTTCGAAATCCAGATTAGCTACTATTTTAAAGATGCGCTTAGGAAATATAAATTGGTCGTACCAATCATTCCCTTGGCTTCCACCAAGGGAGAAACAATGGCCTACCTGACGAAGCTGGAGACAGAAATATAAAATAACCTTAAAATAAATTTGTGTAATTATATATCTTTGTTTGCTACAAATGGCTCAGATTTTAATGAAATTCGGTTAAAAAAAGAAAAAAACACTGTCTGAAAGTAAAGTAGGGTAACCAGCAGAATCCGTCCATCAGAACACGGTTTTCGAGCGTGATTCGCGATAACGAAATCGTTTCGCTTACGTTTTCGCGTTACTGGGCGTTTCAGTAAACGTTTTATAAGTATTTGGACGTCGAAAACCTAATGTAACCATTTTCAAGGCTATGTCTATTACCGGTGTCAAGGAAATTGTGAAAAAACTGGGGGTTATTCATGGGATTTTCTGGATATGTTCTTATATATCTTCAAACTGTTTAGAAAATCGTAGTAAAAGGAATTAATTTATTCGAAATCTTATAAAATATCCGACAAACATGTTACTTATGTGATTATTGATAGAACGATCTGAGTCGAAGAAATCAGGGCATAAATGGAGTTCATTCCAATTAGGATACTGTCAGATTCCATGGGCGTATTAGGGGGGGGGGCTGAGGGGGCTACAGCCCCCACCCCCAAAATCTGTAAAAATGTGTCATAAAAATCTTAAAAATACATTAAATAAGATCACTTAGTTCATAAAAAAATCATTTTTGGGGGTGTAATAGGGTTTTAATTGGCTAACTATTCCAAGTTCTAGATTGTCAGTATTTGAGCCCCCCAAATTCTCTCAGCCCTCCCGGAAATTCTGCCAGACCCCCCACCTCGAAATTAGTTTCTATTTATCTCTCCATGTCAGATTTCTGTGGTGGTGACAAAGTTCATGCTTCGCTCTGAGTTAGTAGTAAATTGTTACATGTTTCTAAGGTTTTCTTACGGAAAGATTAAAGCAAAAGATTATCTGTTTCTAATCTAAGCTTTTCAAATCAAAAACTAGGCATAAGATAGAAAACGTGCCAAGATGACGAGGCTCCTGCAAGTCCGACTTTTTTGTATTTTTATTTTATTTTTTATTAATTTATTTCTTCAATTTAATTATTTTATATTAATTTATTTCTTTTTCTTCTAAACTATGTGTAGGAAAATACCAACTCCTATTGAAATAAGAAGATTGGTATACGAAGTTCTAGAAGTAATGACCTAGTTGTTGTCTTCTTTAATAATCATGTTTCTCTAATAGAGTGACGTAACTTGGTACAACGTGACTAGAAGAACCTAATTGGTTGTATCGCTACAGTTGAACCCAGTTTATCTTTATAGACCCCTGGCCCCAATTTCATCTTATTCACTGATTTTACTGCTCTTCTCCGATCAAATATATATAAACTATGATATTTTTCAGTGGCGAAACTCGGTAAACAAAACCTTGAAAATGTTGGCCCTTATTCATGCTACTTCGTATTTATTAGTCCAGTGCGCGTCTTTAAAAAGTGCGACATCTTAGCACGGTTCCGTTCGTATCCCTTGTGTCATTAGCAGAGGAGTAAAAGCAGTTATTGGTGGGTTTTGATCATTCGTGAAAACTATAAAATGATATTTCAAAGAGAAAGAAGATTTAAGGTGCCACACACAGGAAACTGATAGCATTTTAAGCGGAAATGACTCCCCCCCCCACGTTCTCAACGTTCGCCCTGGGAAACACAATTGCCAATACGTTTCTTATTTTCATACCTTATTTTATTAAAATAATCATTTTACTATTACATGCAATAAAAAAAAGAAAAAACAATAACCAATTAAAACAAAACAAAACCCCGTTGAAAAGCACGAAACTAACAATTTTGAAGTCTTAAGCACTTATTTCTCGCCATCGAAAATTACATCTAAACTATTTTTTTGTAGGGAATTTAGTAAGCTTTTGAATGGCCATGTACCACGATTTCCCACCTCTTTTCGAGATATTTTAGATCTCCTCTTTCATGCCTGTTAAAGAAATATTTTAGTTATAGTACTTCCTTGACTCCAAACGGAACCAAAATTTATCTATCTTAAATTAGATAAATATCAGACGTCTGGAGCAAGTGTCAACTGAATAAATCGTTTCTGAATACCCAAACTGAAAATTAGCTTCGAAAAGTATGTGTCTCAATGTTTCTCGAAAACGGTTACAGATATCGCTTTAAAAAAACTGGCTTCATTAGTTTTTCTACGTTAAGAAATTTATAAAACGACTACCAACAAGCATATGATGTAAGCGTTCCGATTTTTTTTGCGCAAATTCCGTTCCAAAAGCCATATTCCGCTGGACGGATTCTGCTGGTTAAGAAACTTGACCTTTCAAATTAGTTTTTTGAACCAAATTTCATTAAAATCGGACCATTTGTGCCGTCAGGAGCGCCAACACACACACACACACACACACACACACACACATATATATATATATATATATATATATATATATATATATATATATATATATAAATTTAAACTACCGTTATATTATTGATCTATAGGATCTGAAACATGAAATTTTCGTGCCAGTACTTCCGGATTGCGTCAACTTTCCGGAAAAAAAATAATAATTGTTATCTGTTCTTTATAAAAATAAAAATTCATAACTAGTCGTTTTTATTTCGTATTTTCTGTTTTTATTGAAAAAGAGGGGGTCTCCCGTGGTCTAGTGGCTAGCGCCTTGGACTCATAAGCGGGAGATGGTGGGTTCGATTCCCATCCGTCGGCAGGAATTTTCCCATCCCACGGCTCGTTGGGAAAATTCCTCGCTGCACCCTGGATGTCCATGGTGGATTAAAATAATAAGATTTTGTATTTACTTAGTTTATTTTGAACGACTTATTCAGATTGGAGCGTGTACTATCCACCTTAAGAATATGCTTAGTTATGTATCTCCTTCGTGTGAGACATTTTTTGCATGTTTTCTCGTAAAAACTTAAAGATACGCCATTATTTCGTTTTATTCGATCCCCAAAGGCTTAATTCTATTGAACCATAAAAGTTAGTGCACGATTTTTTGTGCGAATGTTACGAGGAAATCTACTTGTTAACGAACTTGACCTTTGTGAAGCAATGTAAAAAGAGGCGATATGGGAGAATGTGTTGAAATATGAGGAAGACTTTGGGATCATAATTTCTAGAAGATTCTACTTAATCAGCGGTTTTATTCAACGTTGGGAGAGAGGAAACGCAATAAAACCACATCATTGGTTTTGACGAATCTGAACCGAAAACGAAACTCTAATAGGATTGTCAAGTCTGTGGACAGGACGCGATAAGTGGGGCAGGCGAACTCTCTCCGCTGGTTTCACAAGCTCCTCCCTATCAAACAGGCATATCCCCTTACCATCCAAGCCTTTCCATCTCATACACACCCTATTCAGCTCTTTCTCCCCACCTCATCGCTCCAAGCTGATAACGTAAGGCCACAATTGGGAGTTTTTATCTACTCTCATACAAACATGAATATGTTCGAAGTTCTTGACGTGCACAGAATACATCAATTTGCTCCACAACGTGTCAGATATTCAGGGCATAATGAGATATTTTTAAACGAAAATGGTCTACTTCAGAAGAAAAATCTTCGTCGTAAAGGTGCACTAACATGCAGGTATTTAAAAGACATTACTCCATGTTTGCCCAGGTAGGTTCGCAATCCCTACATAACAATAATAATAATGGATATTTGTGGTGTTTAGGTTGGATAAAGTAGCATTAATTGTTGAAAACTCAATAATTTATAATAAGAAAACGTAGCTCGCTGGGAAAATTCCTCACTGCACCCTGGATGTCGGCGCTAATGACCTAGAAGTAGATGCGTCGTAAAAAAAAACAAAAAAAAACAAAAAAAAACGTAAAAATGAAGTGTTACTATTTATACAACTGTTCAATTTCAATTTACTAATTTAATAACATTGTTACTAATAATCACCAAAATAATATTTCAGCTAGGTGAATATTTTGTATATTTTTCTAGCAGTCTATATATATATATATATATATATATATATATATATATATATATATATATATATATATATATATATATATGCAGTGTCCCGAATTTAAATAGCAAAAATGAGTGTTCTGGTAAATCTAGTGTTAAATGTTAAGTCCTACATATAATTATTAATAACAAATACAGAATTTCATACATCATAAATAAACGAAAAAGTTAGATCTAACTGATGTAATTGTCTTAACATCTATGTTAATTATAAAAAATTAATAAGGTGAATATATAAAAAAATTACGAAAATAAATAAATAGGAATGAAAATAACACATTTATTTATTGTTAAACAAGGGATGCCTGCTTGAGGGATTTTTTTTTTTTTTTTTGTAGCCATTGAGATATGAGAAGTCGAAATTTCTAAATGAGCGCTTACAAATTGAATCATCCGGACGAGGTCATAGCCAGGAGAAGAAGGATGGATGGAGCTTCGTCGCTTACAAGGTTTATGGAGCAAATTATTTTTCCTAGCTCTCGACTGGATGGGGTTAGGAATAGAACAGCTTTATATTTCAAGCGACTCTGTCCGATAAGTAGGCCCAATTAAAACTAGGTTATTTGCTTAAGATTACAGACCATGAAACCGAATAAAATTTAGACAGATGGTTTTGGAGTTGTTATTGCTTATAATTAGAGGGCCTTCGTGGTTTCCCTATCTACAAAATTATTCCAGCAGCCTTGACATTACAGGGAATAAAAAATAGTTCGGAATGAATACTAATTGGCACGACACTATCATTTAGGGTATAATGGGGAAACTCACTAATGAGTTAAAAATCTAATAAGTAATCTTTACATAGTCACACAAACGTATATCCCCATTCCTCTCATTTCTTTCTCTGACCAGCCTATCAGTACTTCAAGAGAAAGAAATGAGGCACTTCTTTGTGCTGCAGGAGTTTCTCGCCCGCCGCAAGCATCCAGCAGTCGTAGGAGAAATTAGTATCATAATCTGCACTAGACTGAGCCGATTGAGCAGTAAAGGCTAGGCTGTTTCCTATTTCCTACCTAGCAGCTTACTATTTGAAATAAAATCATAATAATATTAAAAAATAATTCAACGAATTATTTATTTATTTGATTTTAGAGCCCACAACTGGGCGATTTGCTCTATAAACACGTAGAATACAAACAAAATAAAATATCTAAAAATCCAAAATATTGAATCATTTAAATATACATCTCCAAATAAAATTAATTACTATATAATATACAAGATATCCAAAAATACAATAGAAAGGAAAAATAAATATATATATATATATATATATATATATATATATGTGTGTGTGAGTGTGTGTGTGTGTATGTGTGTGTGTGTGTGTGTGTGTGTGTGTGTAGATCCTAAGTTGAAAACTAAGATGTTCTAGGTAGTTGGTAACAGCTTATTCAGTCTTCAATTATGTTATATTTTATAGGGGAAGGTGTTGTACCTTTGACCACCGAGGCTGTGGCGGCATGTAGCAACATTTTATAAATTTTGGTGTAATTAGTGTTTAGCTCCTTCCCTAGAGGGCTTGTGTAACCTACTTTGGATTATTCAAGTCAAAGAGGATTCTTGCAAAAAATACTTATCCATTTCTAGCATAAAAATGTAAGTTATTTATTAATGACGTTTTGCCTCATAACATTTTTTGTATTATGTCTTTTTAGGTGGAAATCATTTGACAAAGTAGCTATTACAATAAGAAACATGGTGTAGCCTCTGAAATTGATTTATCTTAACCCCACAATTTTTAGCATACTTTTTAATTTTCATTACCAGGGTGTTGTACCTCTGACCACGACTTGTTGTTGTTCCTTTGACCCGGTCAAAGGTACAACACACTTGAGTATTTTTTGTATAATTCAACTTTTATGTTCTTCTGCTAAAAATTTAAAAAAAATAATTAATATTACTATTACATATTTATTCGCCGAGATCTGTGGTATTAAATGTCCAATATTTAATATCCAATATTTGAAAAAACAAACTTTAAGTGATAAGCTTACGAGAGAAGATGAAAATTTGTATGATATTGATGTTGAAGACATTGTGGCTAAACTTCCATACCCTACTATTGCTAGTTGATCTGCTTGACAGTTAATTAAGCATTACATAATATCAATAATAGTTTTTTTTATTATGCTTACATCCTTGTCCTGTATTTATTTATTTATTTTTTATTTATTATTATTTTTTTTTTTACGGCTCATCGACATAATTGTTGGCCATTAGCGCCACCTCCTGTATTTATTAAACTTATAATTAATTACAATATTACTGAATACAATTTTTTTTTCTGGACTGCTGTATTGTTTTTAAGTGGTCAGAGGTACAAAACCCCGTGGTCAAAGTACAACTACATCTTGTACCTTTGACCACTGTACGATTATTTTTTTAAAAATTAATAAAAAATAACAAATGTAAAGCTAGAACCTTGAAAAATTAAATATAATAAGCAATAGAATACTAATTACAATGAAATAAAAAAAATTAATTTAGCGTTAATATTTAAGCTAAAAAAAAAAAATCAATTTTGCAAAGTGGTCAAAGGTACAACACCTTCCCCTATTACATTTTTGTTGTGGAAACGTTTCGGCTATAAGCCATTTTCAATCCAATTATCTGTGTGATTTTGCATTATTTCTTTTATAAATTATAATCTTCAGATTATGTGCTTGTAAATTTGATATTATTTATTTTGAGGAGGAAATTTCATTTTTTTAAATTGTATGGTTCGTGTCTCTGTTATTACATGGATGATATTATTACATATTATTTTATATATTTGAGCCTGCTTCTGTAAAGGAGGACTAGATGTGCAAGACTCAGGTAATAATAATATCATTCATGTAATAATATAGACACGAACCATACAATTTAAAACGTTACAACAAAAATGTAATATAAAATATAACATAATTAAAGACTGAATAAGCTGTTACCAACTACCTATATATATATATATATATATATATATATATATATATATATATATATATATATATATATATAGATATATATATATATATATATATAGATATATATATATATATATATTATATAAAATTCTCGTGTCACAGTTTTAGTGTTTATACTCCTCCGAAACGGCTTAAACAATTTTGATGAAATTTAGTATGTATATTCAGTAGGTCTGAGAATAGGTTTATAATTCATTTTTATACCCCTAATTGATGGGGGGGGGCCCTCCCCAAAAAATATTTTTTTTTTATTTTTTGGACAAAATATTTAATTTTTATTTGTTTATGATTTAGGATTAAATAATATATACAACTCTAAATATTCAAGCTTCTATCACCAATCCTTATTTTATAATAACGATATTAGTACTTAAATTATAATCAATTTTTTTAAATTTTTTACTCGCTAATCGCGTAGATGCACGCTGGGGCTACATTAACCTCAATTCACGATGTGCGTGGCGCATCGTAAGTAAGCTGGACGATCTATAGTTAACAATGGTTGGCGACCGTGTAGCTATGTATGCAACAAATCCTCGTTCCAAGATGAAATAATAATTTTGAGTCCATTGCTGATATAAACCATTCATACGACGCTATCAAATATCCGCTAATGTTCTGGAAGGGACAAGTCGGATATTGCATAAAATTTAAACAACGAGATCCCGCAACAGGGACGGGATTATTATTTCACTACCAAAATATTCAATAGAAATAATGTATAAGGGAAAACAAGGTTGGCCGGGTCAGCTAGTATATTTTATTTATTTTTTTATTTTTATTAATGCATTACAAGCATATCCTCATTGCATGAGGAAGGACTTATATAATATGGATTAGTCTAATATTATTAAGATTAAATACTTTTAATCCATGCTTAATCTAATAAGAATTTACAAATATAATACACTAATTACGTTTTCTTATGTTTAATATTATAATAGCAAAAATACTAACAAAAAATTTTACTAAAAAATGTGCGTTTATTCTATTATCTATTGCTTAATCTACATTATTCAAAAAGAGCTCTCTAGTTTTTAGTGCGTGAGACAATAAGTTGTATATGTTCATGAATGTAGAAGGGTTTTTGGAGTTGAACAATTGAAAGAAATCTTGCTCCATAAAATTTGGCCTAATCGTCAAAAATGTGTTTCTAAATTTTTCATATAACTGACAGTACAAAAAAATATGCAGGATATTTTCTTCCAATTTACAATGTTTGCAGTTTAACTTTGGGTTTATATTGTAAGAGTGATTTCTGAGTATGAATCTCATATGGTATTTTCCGGAAGTTCTAATTTGGGCAATTACTTCTATTATTGGGAGTGGCAAATTTATATTTTGGTAATTTTGTGGAGACTCTGTAAAAACTATTATGTGTGTATAAAGGGCTGAACGAGAGTTTCTATTGTCTTGAAGATTTTTGTTTATTAAATTAGATTTGTAAGCTCCAATTATGCGGTTGTTATTTATGTGAAATTCTAGCGGATTTTGATTAAACCAGATGTTCTCCTCATTTATGCTATAAAAAATATTCTTAATTTGAGTGACCCAATTAAATTTCATCTTATTTGATGGAGACTGGTCCAGTATGACTAGCCTGTTGTAGCAAATCCTAGCGAGGCGAGAATTGTTCATCAGTAGTATTTTGCTGAGCCAGTTTATCGATGCTTTCAGGATTTGCACACTAATATAGTCACTCCCGGTCTCCAGCCTTACCATGTGGTTGGGAGTTGAGCGAACCAAGCCTAGAAGCCTTTTGAAGAAAGATACTTCTGCCTGCTCTAAGTAGCTCAAATATCGGAGGCTCCAAATCGGTGCACCATAGACCAGAGTCGATCTCCCTATTGCGCGGAAAATTTTTCCAATAGCTAGCCAATTGTGGCATTTAGAGTTTCTGAGTTTCTTGAAGAGTGAGGCCAGCGCTATTTTAAACTTAGAAACTGCATAGTTTGTGGCGTCCAGGAAGAGAGCAGAGGATGAGAATTGAACACCCAGATAAACAAAACGATCGACTCGTTCCAAATCATAACCATCGTATTTGAATTTCGGATGGTTGTTAGGCATTCTACCTTTCTGGAAATACATTATTTTAGATTTCTCTACATTGACTGTCAGTCCATTTTCAGAACAGTATTCCTGTAGGATAAGCAATTTTTTCCTTAAATCTGCAGCATTGTCCGAGAAAATCACCAAGTCATCTGCATATAACAGCATCAATACATCATTGAGACCATCTATATTTAAAACCCACTCCCCCCTTGCTTCTGAAGAAATCTTCGATGTCCGATAGGTACATAGAGAATAAAAAAGGACGTAAAATTTCACCCTGTAAAAGGCCTTCTGTTATTTTAACTTTTCCTGACAAACCTTCGCTGCTTTTTACTTGTATTACCGCACTTTCATAAAGCCTCCGAAGCAGTCGGATTAGCTTTGTTGTCAGCTAGTATATATATATATATATATATATATATATATATATATATATATATATATAAGGCCAGCTATAAAATTTAAAACAAGAAGGTAATACATTTAATTAATCATAAACTATTCGGTTTTTTCCGTCTATTTTGTACAAATGAAATTTAATAAATGGTGAACCATATTAAAATATTTTTGTTTTTTCCTATATTTGCTCGTACATGTTTATCTTTTTTTAAAATATGTAAAATAATGGATATGTGTGGGCTGCCATCTGTCAAGAGTTCGTACATATCACAAGGCTTGTTAATGTTTACATTTGCTATTTTCGCCTGAAATGCTTTATCTTCCACGATTGCTGCTGAACCTGTATCACTGCTTGTTCTTGAGCCATTTGTATAAATTGCCTAATAATTTGTTAATATGGCATTCATTTTATGCTTATAATAAAAACTAAATAATAAAAAAAAGAAATACTGCAAATAAGTAGGATATTTACTTCTGTTCTGGACGAATGTCTCAATAATTTCAATATAAAATTTACATGTAGGATGTACCTCTGCAATTAAATCTGTAAAAACTTAAAACATTTAATTAAATTTTAGTGGATGTATAAAGGAAAATTTATATTTTAGTGTATGAATCTAGGAAAAAGATATGGTAAATAAAAAACTATTGAA